>CABFOQ010004120.1:0-11475 GCA_900660455.1 Gephyroberyx darwinii | reverse complement strand
GGTCACACACGTGTTCTCCAGTTAGACGTGTAGAGGTCCGTGTTCTGGAGGAACACGCGGGAGGCGTGTCTAAGTTTTCCCGACGGGGGGTCCGGGCCGAGGAGCGCCGCTTTAACCGACGACCAGAGACGACCGGAACAAGCAGCGGAGATATAAGTGGTCACACACACACACACCACACCCTCACACACACACACACACACACACACACACACACACACACCATGAGGGAAATAGTTATTTAAATGTGCAATCGGTTATATAACTCTCCATCCATCCAAATAGGCCAACGGGAACTCTTACCATTTCAATTACCTGTGATGCTACATAATTGGACACATTTTGGGGAGGCAGAAGCAGATGTGTCATTGGCATGCTCCGTAGATAGCCTCTCATGGCTGGAAGTGTACAGTGAGGAGTCACGGGAGTCAGATCTAGAGGAGGCTCAGACTCTCTCTTGGTGCCGGACTCTGACCTCTGTCTTTTCACACTATTTTTGGGCCATGCTTATATTTTCAAGTTACTTTAGGGAGTGATTGAGCAAGCCAACATTATCAGCAGCATGTGAGGTCAGAGTGGGACATGTGATATTTTCCAGTCAAGGTAAAGAAGTATTTTATGTGACTTAACAGGCGACAGTATCAAAAGCTTGAACTTCATTTTTCTATGAACTACAGCACAATGACTGATGGACTCCACAGCACTCTGCAAACTTAGAAATACCCAACAGTATGCCAGTACCAAAACCTGATGACGGGTTTATTGTGGCTTTTGGCTGAGGCAAACTTCCCAATTACAGTGTCGCCTTTATTTACCATCGACAGTTATTTTGTTTTGTTTGGGTTTGTATTTGTAATTTATTGGTCTATTTGACTTGTTTGGCATTTCACTTCACTGTTGTGGTGAAAGATGACATAACTGGCACCTTCAAGACCTATTTGTTGGTGGAAATTTCTCCCATGTAAGGGCAGGCACAGTGCTTTTCAGAGTTACACTGTAGTGCTGGCTGTCTATCAATTATTAATGTGTCTACTTTCTGCAGGAGACACTCTCACTTGAGGGATGTGCTGTCTCAGTATTATGGTTATTATCTGATTTTGGACTCATGGAAGTGTTCACATTGCTATTCAGGGGAGTCACTTAGTGACCTGAGACCATGTGGTATCTGACAACACAATAAAGATGAGACCAGGAAGAAGACAAATTGAAGACGACATTATATTGAGTCAATAACTCAATACATGTCTCATGAACAGCCAGACACAGACAGTTTTGGAGATTGTGATATTCTTTTTACAGTATAGTTGGCTGACTTCACTATTGTAACGTGTAAGTTGGTTTCAATGTAAAAATATGTTCACCAAACTGAGGAATTTCAATAAATTTAATAGTATAATAATAGTTTAATAATTTAATAGTATAATACCACCTGGAGTGGTATTAATAAACCAATTTAAACACAGCTGTGGTTGAAACAGCACAAACTGACACCTTCTGGCTGCCAAGGAAATTACATTGATGCTATACCTGTAAGACAAGCATGCCAAAGAATAACTAACCCTAAATCTATAATTCTCAAAACATGTAACATTAATATATTTCTCTGTTCAAACCTGTATGAAAGAAAGCCTCAAAGCCCTCTCCCCCTGCAGAGTTACTTTTCAGCTGGTGCATTACTTTCAGAAGAATTCAAGTCTCATCCTGAGGTTTGAAGAGTTCTGCTGGTGGAAAACCTTATTCTACAGGTTTGCATGTATTTTTCAATCCTGCAGCATTTCTTTGAACATATCTATTACTTTACAGATATTCATTATAAAGCTGCAGGAGGCACTGCAGGGAAACACTGCTCTCCTGTAGCCTTTTCCTCAAGATGAAAACACTCCTCGGCTACTGCTGCTGTTGCCTTGGAAACCTGGTCACTCTCACTCTTGTACCCACACTCTTCACCACTCGCTTCATTAAGTGCGTTGCTGCTGGCAATTAGAATAAAACCAGCGGCAGGGCTGTGCTGTCTTGAAATGCAGTCTCCAATTAAATACTGTCAAATAGCAATGTTTCTTCAAGCTACATCTGCTCTCTATATAATAAACCATGCACCCGAGAGCTATGCCTCTGAAAGCCTGAACTATGGTTGCCTCCAAATCCATGTTTCTTAGAACCGTGAACACAAACACAACATCGATCAGGTGTCATTTTAGTGTTTCTGTTGCTGTGTTGCTGTGATGCTCTTTAAACCCTGTGCTGCACTCAAATAAGCAGAACAATGTTCCAAATATCACCACGGTTAGTTCAGAGGGAAAGAAATGCATGGGTGAATGATCCAGATCTACATCCTTATATACACCTTAATACTTCAGCTGTTGCAATATCATTTAGAGGCATATACACACATAGCAGGTTTTCTCATAAATTCATGCCCATTTCATTGCATATGGCTGTCAACACAGACACAGCAAGAATAGATTACAAGCCTTCTAGTCCCATCATCCCCACTAATATGTATTACTGCCCAGCATTTTGACTTTGATACACTGAGGATGTTATTGCTGCATTAAAATTGATGGAGCAATTTTAAGTGAATCATCATTACCAAATATTTTACGTCAAAATCTACACTTGAAAAGACCATGCTGTCTGTTTCATGTGCAACACCTTCATTTTAATTGTTTTTTTTATCTGTCCTGTCCCTCCTTCCCACTCACCTACACACGCACAAACACTCTAAAATGGAGGAAAATAGATATCGGCCACTCCAGTTAAACCTCTCCCTACTCAGCTGTGTCTGAAGCTTTGCATTACTCATTCAACATCTATTACCTCCCACCTGAGCTCACTCTCAATCATTGCTGAATTACCTACAAGCTGCCCATTTGCATTGACAGACCTTTTATAATAGAGCGGCAAGCACTCAGACTGACCCAGGTCACATGCAATTGCTGATTTCAGAGCAATTTCAAGTGCATGCAATACTAAACATTGCAATCAACCGTAAAGTCTCACAAAGTCATGCTTATTTACAAAGATTAACATTTCAGATAAATAAGAGTGAAGATGTTCACTTAACTAAATCACTGTGTCAACACCGTGGTCAACAGTGTTTTAACTTATGATACCACTCCAGTTTGATTTTTATATGAAATGAACACTGACTGTGAGGTTAAAGGGCAGAGTGCTTAATTTATTTGAGGGTATTTCAATTGAAGACTTAAATAACCACAGTGCTTTTTGTACATGGTCCCAAAGGTATTTGGTCAGATTAAGACTATGTTGAATACTTGTTTGCAATTACTTCTAGATATGTGAATATAAATGTGTATAGATATGTATCTTATTTTCTTCCCAGCGTTGGTTCATTTCAGTCCATTTCTTTGAGAATTCAGCTGGCTGACAGCCTGGCTCTAAATTACTTCAGTGTGTTATGCAATAAAAGTAAGTAAAGGGTTTGATGAATTAATTCACTTCTTGCTCCTGTAACAATTTCATGAGGTGTTGAAGAAATTCCCCAAACAAAATCGTCTTAATACACTAAAGCACACTAAGAAAACACTAAAACAGAAGAATCAACTGATACAACTGATAGCTATTACATTAACTATTAACATAATAGTTTTATAATTTGCAGATGATCCTGTTACCATAATACATTTCCCATTAATGTAATAAGACTTCTTCATCACTTCTTTTTCTTCATTTCTTTTTTAACAGGATCTTAGTTAAATGTGTCAATGGATGACAATTGTGTAATGAGTAATTCATGTTATTTCATTATTAGTTCAGTTGTTAAATTATAGAAAACCCGATAATGCAATAAGTGTTACGTTGATAGCAAAAAAGTTGCTATGGGAAATGTGTTACATTAACAGGGTTATTACACCATTAGCTGCAAATTGTTATCATGTGAATCAATGGTTTATTCCATTAATGGGAAGTTATTCCACTAATAGTTGTAACAGCATGATTTTTCAAATCTGGGCTGTTAACAGAATGGGTTTTGAGAATGGATAGTCCACTCATCTTTTAGTATTTTTATTTTACTTAGACTGTTGGAAAGTAGAGGAAGAGACAGATAAGGGGAGGCACAAGAGACAAAGTTCTAGTGGGATTCAATCCTCCACCAGTTTCAACAGAAATCTTCTCCCTTATTCACATAAGGAGAAACTTAAAATCATGGATTTATTAAACCTTCTTTTCCCAGAAACTTGATGGCCAGGCGTCCTCCTCCCTCTCTGGCTCTGAGTTGCCAAACATAAACCGCAATATTACTACATAGGATGGTAATTAAATGAACGTGTTTTCCCTGTAAAATTACAATCAAGCACATTATAAGAAAATGCATCTAAATTTGCACTTAATTTACAGTGCCATGTTATTTCCATATCTAGATTGTTACTGTAATCATACAGTAAATTGTTCAAATTACAATGCATCTTTCCAGTTTCAAACAATACAGTAAGAATGTAAAAGCTGTAAAATTACTCTAGCAAATGTAACAAAAACTGTAGATTTATAGTTTTGGTATTTCTCTCCCCTTCATTTTACCTGTTTACCCCTATTCAGGACCATGGGGGGGCTTGAGTGGTTCCCAGCCTGCATTAGGTGGAAATCAAGGTTGTTTTTAGTTTTATTGACATGAAATCACAGTTTGAGGGCCAGAGAGACATAAGCAACCTTTGGCAAACTTTTTGGGAGTGCAAACAAAAAGTTAACCTAGCTGTTCCAAATATATTTTGATAGATATTTCATTCATTTCATAATAACTCTAATTTGAAATTTTTTGGGGAAAAAAACATGAAACCCTTGTGAAAACCATCAGCAAAGCTGTGCCCACAGGTACCCAGCAAGCTCTGTGCTTCTCCCTGGCAGCCTTCTGGCTTTAAGGGCTGGGGCTGATGAGTTAATGCGGCTCAGGTGTTGTAATTGAAGATTGCCACCAGCTAGTTATGGTGCAGCTTGGCAGAGAGGAGCAGAGCCCAGTTGGCTGTGGGGCTGAACAGGTGAGCTGCTGGCCTGGAGCCACTCAGCCCCCTCAGACATGGAGAGGCACTTGGACTTGTGTCTCCTGGCACCACATGCACATAATGGATCTAAAGCAAAAAAGGAAAAAAAAAGTAGTGCCTTAGCAAATACAATATTAATCCTATTCTGAAGATACCTTCAAATTAAAGCCGACTAACTTTATCAGTGTTGTGTCATTATACAGTCAAAGTAGAACGGTGAGTGGAGCCAAAACATCAGATGGTATTTTCACTGTCGAAAAACTTGCGGAGCTCACGGCAGCATCAAATATTCACTTACTTTCATGCAAACCACCCATGTACTCAAAGACACGTGGGCCAGAAGCTACGTGTATTGGATTAATTCAGCCACAAACTCTGTTCAACACTTTACATGAGCTCTCTGCAAGCCAGACAGAGAGCTCACTTACTACCTCTTTACATGTTTCCTTAGCGGGTGCACTTAATGCTCTCCATTTACATCTCTAAACCTGACAAACATGACACTTAAGCAGTAATCTAATTAGCCACCATTACAGGTCCAAATGGAATTAACATAGTTTGCTTTTTCCTAAGATGTCTTCAGCATATAGATGTCTTCGGCATAGCTGTCTAAACTACATTAGCATTTTCTCTCCCCTCTCATACTCTCATTTCCATTAGCGGCTTAAGCTGTGCATTTACAATATCTGGTACTGACGGCAAAAACTAATAAAGGCCCTTGACAACAGAGTTCATGGTTGGATTTTCTTTTTGTTGAAGTGCCCAGTAGAATTTCAGTTGGATGTACTGTTCTATTACAGACTCGCATATGAGGTTCACGATGAAGTTCATGAACTCCTTAAGGATTTGTACAAACCTATTATAAGCAATACTAGATATATCCAATTAATCACACATGCTTTGAACAACTGGACTAATTTGGGCAGACAAACATTTTCTCCCCCCTCTTTTGTAGATATTTAGCTGCTGCTCTTATCCAGAGGGACCTACAATGTGTGAGTCTCTCTAGCCACCAGGGTAGCCTGCTGCACCCAAGAAATTTGAGGGAGGTTGATCATTACATTTACTTACTGCCACACCTGGGAGGGGGACGGGCGCCAAGCCAGGACCTCATGCTTCTCAAGCAACTACACTGCCACTGTGCCAACAGACCTTCGTATTGTATGAGGTACTGCTGTATGTGACTTATTGACACTGTTCTGTAAGGAACCACAAAATGACCAGTATAAGTTGTTCACAGGAACAGAGGGTAAGTAATGGCAGAATACATCACATAACTTATACGGGCTTGACCTGAAAATGTAAGAATAAACAAGGTACCAGTGAGTGCTGAGGTAATAAATAGAGAAATAAAAAATAAATAATCTCTATATATGAAGAAGCTTAAGGTAATTTTGAAGGTCTATGAAACCATGAATGCATTTGATAGCTAACTCGAAGAACACAAATAGGTCACAGCCTCAAAATGCAATTTAGCACTTTGGATGCAACTTTTACAGGCGAGTAACAAAGCATGACTGATTCAAAATCACATTTAAGAACAAACGAAATCCCACAACAAATGAAATGTTAACGAAGAGCTGCGTGTGAAACACTTCGTTGTTGTTCTTTCTGTAATATGGCCTGAAGGCATCACAGCCTGGTGTAGGAAGATTGTCTGGGCTTGCTATATTACAGTGATTTATAATTAATTATTAAGTATTGCCTAATTAGCAGATTCTCTCTCGGTGAGCAAATCACATCGTCCAGCAATTTATGCCTCTCCGAGAAAGTAAACCGATGATAAGCCCAGTTACATGTCGTTATCACTCGTTACGTTGCAGCTACACATCAACTTGCGTGTTAATTAACAGGTATTTCATTTCATTAACTGCAATACCAAGCTGTGTAAAAACAGTCGTGATTGATTGCTGTCCACCTATCAACAGTAGTTGTCAGTTATAGGTTTTCCTATTACTGCCTGTATCATTATGTCGTGTTCATAGACTGCAACTTAAAGGGTTTCTAGCTATTTGATAAAGAAAGCTGTTTCAGCATTTTAAGTGTTTCATTATATTTAAGGAGCTAGGAGTTAGCCTGCCAGGGGCGTTCAAAAAGGGAATATTAGCTTTCCTGTTATTAGTCCTAGTATTAGTACTTGTAGAGTAGTTGGCTGTCTCAGTTTCTTGCTGATAGGTTACAGGTCTTTTGATTTGTTTCATGTCTTCTTCTCTGATGGTACCTTGGTTTCGGTGGTGAAATTGTCTGGAAAACAGGAACAGAAAACCTCCTGTGACATTTAGCAGGCAATGAGTTAACCTCACTGGTTGGTTAGAGCCATAAGTCACTCAAGCACATCCAATTAATGAATTTGCTCATTATCACAACTCCACATCTTCTCTGTGTGAGATTTTGTGATGTTATTTGGCTCTATTACGACCAATTATTTCACCAGCGGTTACTTGCCCACTTCATTCTGCTCATAATCCAAATATGATTTTGGAAGCACCCTGGCCAAATGAGGCCAACATCAGCTATAGGCTAAACAATGTTTATTTTTGGGCTCTAACTTTTATACATTCTCAACATTTTTACTGGCCATAATACAACAATTATCAATTAACACTAACTGGGCTTGAGATACTCTACCCAATAGGGGATCAGTAGTAGACACAGTAGCAAGGTCTACTGCTAGTAATTCTCGAGAGATTTATTCTGAACATTTTAGATGCTGTTTTCTTACATATCCCAGTACAATAGGACATTAGTGAGCAGTCACTGCACCTTGTACACTTATTGACAGAAACATGATGGTAATGTATTGTGACTCAAATGAACTACAACTATTATGGTAAAACAATCACACCTGGAAAAGCTCCTTCTCCAAATCTTTCATCGGTCAATGCTGGTGATTCTCCATAGATTTCCTACCTCAGCGCTGGCTGGTTGTAATCTCAGCCAACAGCTGACCTCCATCCCCTGGAGTGACAGACTCTAACCTTTAGGAGGTACTGACCCATTTCCTCGGGGACAGTCAGTTCAGACAGCAAATTCACAACGGTTGAGATTTTTGAGCAGGCAGCTGAAAGAGTGCAAAGAAGGAAGGAGAGTTGAGGGAATATGCTCATGGCTGTCAAACCCTTGGAGCTGTGCCTGTTCCACTTGATAATTGGTCATCTATCTACTCTCCTGTGATCAACAGTTTAGTTCCAGCTCCCTGGGCCGATCATTTATTTCTGGTCTCATAGTCACTTGTTTGTTTCCAGTTGTGTAGTCAACTGTTTACTTCCGGTCCTCTGATCAGACATTTATTTCTGGTGCAGTAGTCAATGCTTTACAACTGGTTTCTATCTGTGGTGTGCCGTATTTCTGCATCAACCATTTTCTGCTTGATTTTATTAATTGGCCATGGACTTATTTATTGCAGTGGAAACGTGGTGCATCTTTGAGTAACTCCTCAGAAACAATTAAAAAGATCAATCATAAATTGGCCTAGTGGTTAGAGAGGCCAACCCATCACCGAAGGGTTGTTGGTTCGATCCCCGGCACCACCAGGAGGGTGTATTCCAGCAGCGAGCTGGTGATTGGAAAAATGACTGGTATCACAGCTACGGTGCCCACCAACACTGCCGAAGTGCCCTTGAGCAAGGCACTTAATCCCAAAACTGCTCCAGGCCTGCCATTCAATGGCAGCGCTCTGCCCCCTGACCTAAAAATGCATGTGCATGTGTGTGTGGGGTGATATGTGTGTGTATCTAGTCAGGGATGTGCAGAAGATAAAAATTTCATTGCATGTAAAAATGTATGTGACAATAAATGAATCTTAATCTTAATCTAAAGGATAACAGAGAATATACTTTACTCTATGTGCAAATGCACATTTGTGTCTTTCCTTCAATAGTGTGAGCTCCTTCAAGTAACTAAGCAGGTTAGATCGGAAAATGTGAATGGATCTGTATAGTGAATAGAAACCTGTAATGTATCATTTGCAGTGAGCAGCTCTGGTCATGGAAAGGGGTTGAGCGAGATGCCCAAGAGAGAAGTAAGTAGTGGCGTACATATTGAATGGGGAAGGAACAGAGTTGCCATCTCCGATGAAAGGGAGATGAGGCATGTTGCACAACTTCGTACATTAAGAAAAGGTTTTAGCAGATTCTTACTTAGTGCTTCATGCTTAAGTGCTTGTTTGTGTGCACTATGATCAGGATGCATTAGCCCCCAAAACTTTGTAAAGCTTAGACCTGTAGTATATGTACCAGGGAGGCTGTCTGTGCTTGTAGTTGATTAGGTAGCAGGAACAGCACTCTACCTTGAGGTGACTCTGTGTTCTTAGACACAGAGACCATCAAAACATAATTAAAAATACTTGACAATTAAAAATACTATATTGATACATCTTACATCTTATTTTTTCCACTCCAGCCAAATACAAGTTACAAAATACTCATACTTAATTAAGAACCTGTTTTACATGGATTGAATTAGTCCACAAAGACCATTGATTACATAATGGCCATTTATTGATTAATAAAGTAAGTTTTAAGTACTAAGGAACTGAAACTTCAAGATGTATTATACTGTGAAAGATATGCCTATGAATATTTGAACAATAAGTAGAGACATACACAAATAATAAATAAAGGAACTAAGTTTGAATCAGAAGAAGACAGCATAAGAGTATTATCAAAAAAGAGGAGTAAAGCACGAGGACATGATGTAGACTCAAACATGCTTTGTACACAGAAGGTAGTAATGGTCTTGTCTAGCCTTTGTTCCCTATGTGCTTTGCACTCTCACTCTGTTTGTCTATAAATCACATTTGGGCTGCAAATGAATGCCATATAATTGGATGTTCAGATATTTCCAGCCAAAACTATGGATGTGGCTGGTTAAATGGGAGTGTGGACATCACAATGAAAAGCCTCTGTGATGAAATGCATCCAGCGCCAGCCCATTTAGCAGTAGCATCCTTCTAAAATGTTGGAAGGGGACTGCTTGAAAAATACAACTTTTAGAAGCCATCTTTTAGGAACTCCCATGACTCTCAGTATGAAAATGAAAATTCATTTGCCAGGAGATTCATATATTAATGAAACAGACAAAGGAACCCATCACGTGTTATCTAACAATGTCCCTTATAGTGACCCATCTCTCTTTCTGTTTCTTTTCAGCCCTAATGAAGTCTCTCTCTCAGTTGAGTGATCTCACTTTCAGAACCAATTTTTTTTCAATGAGACCTAATTAGACTTCACACTCTCTCTCTGTCGATCTTGTCTAATTAAAGGTCTCTCATTCTTCCCCTCTCCTTGTGTGTGTAGCACTTATAAAATAAAGGTCTCAGTCTCTCCCTTTTCTTTCTGGTCCCAACTAAATAAACTCACCTCCGTTTTGTTTCCCCTCTCTCATGTCTTTAGCAAAATAGACACTTTGTAATTGAAGATCATTGCCTCCCTCCTTAGCCTTTAAAGGTTCTGATTGGCCTGACAACACACCCCTCACCTAAGTTCCCGGGCAATAAGACTGGCTTGCTTGCTTGTTTACTTTCCCCCTGAAACTCCAAAGATCCTTTTGGAGCCTATTCCTTTAGATGCCTAAAATGTGCTTCTCTCCACGTCTCTTCTGTTTCCTGTATCACTGCTGGTGGTTTTGCTTGGCTCTCAGGAGGCTTCGCTTTTGCAGGCCGAGACTCGACATGCAATCTGTTCAGAGCGAAGCTCAAGCATTCAATTTTATCTCTGCCATTATTTTTCTGATTTTATGGTCCTCAAAACTAGTAAATTCAAAATGTATATTCCTTCCGTATTGCATGCTGTGCATTTTCAAATATGTCTTCAGAGGGCATGGTATTTAGAGGCATATTTTACAAACTCTACACCTAGTTTCATACACATATTGTTTAGTGTAGCAGTAAATCCTTAACTTAAAACACCCCAATACAGGGTAGAACAAAATATATGCTATATATTTTTTAAAAGATTGTGGGACAATATTACTGTTAAAGTACTCAACTGATCATTACAATTAAAACTAAGGTAAGACACAATGAAGGGGGACATTTCACAGTAAATTTAACATTTCAGTTTTCTGTTAATTGCAAACTGTGTTGTGTATGGAGCTAGTGAGTAGTCATCCTGAAGGGAAGGAAATGTAGTCATGAAATATTCATGTACACAAATTGCCATCACGTTAATTAAGGACACACACGTGTGCACAAGATAAAATCCATACACAATAGTTGCTGCCCTTATGAGCACACAAATTAAACTGTGTTACAATTTAGTAGAACATGTACATTTTCTGAAAGCATGAACCTGGTTTAATGTATTAGGTCAAAAAATTAGACATTAATTCAATCAGCAAGAGAGGCTTTCACTTGACTTGACTCAAACAAACTACTTTTGCAGTAGGATCATTTTCAAAACCATCTATTCCTTGAAGACATGTAAAATAAAAAAGATTGGGCTCGGGTTTTCCTAAAAACATTTGTAATACTGATATA
>CABFOQ010004119.1:40430-58816 GCA_900660455.1 Gephyroberyx darwinii | reverse complement strand
TCCGAGTTAACCGCTTCAATAGTTCTGACTTCCATGTGGTGACACGGGTTGACCGGGGTGCCGCCCTACACGTGTACCACCAGAGGCGCCAACCTCCAGGTACACAGCTAGCATGGGCACAGCCTGGCGCTAACCAGCACTGGCTGGCAATAGGCCACAGTGTCATTAGATAGGGGTTATGGTTATACCCACTGTGCCATTGTGTAATTGTGTATTTATGTGCCACTCTCTCTGTGCCCAGTGCGCAGCCATGCATGTACCCTGGACCAGTATGACAAGGCTGGAGGTTGCTCTGACATCTGCCTGCTGGGAAACAATCACAAGACTCGCACCTGCCGCTGTCGCTCTGGATTCAGCCTAGGCAGCGACGGGAAGTCCTGCAAGAGTGAGTATGATAGATGAGGGGCAGATTAGATATGACAAAGTCAAGCCCTTACTCATATTTCAGCAATGTATTGATGATTGTGATGGTGATGATGGTGACGGTGATGTTAAAGTCACTCACAGTAATTATGACATTGATGCAATGAAGATTTTTTTTCCCCCTCTGCAGAACCGGACCATGAGTTATTCTTGGTGTATGGTAAGGGTCGTCCTGGAATCATCAGGGGCATGGACATGAATGCCAAGGTGCCCGATGAGTACATGATTCCCATTGAGAATCTGATGAACCCCAGAGCTCTGGATTTCCACGCTGCCAGTGAATTCATCTACTTCGCTGATGCTACCAGCTACATTATTGGCCGACAGAAGATAGATGGCACGGAGAGAGACACCATACTGAAGGAAGGTAAGGACGGAAGGATGGGTTTGGATAGGATACAAGAAACTAGGGCTACTGTATGACCACATTCTGACTATTTCTGTCAAAGAATTTATGGTGAAGTTCTTCATCACTATAATTTCCACATTATCCTCTTCATATTTACTCAAAGTTCTTACTACAAATGGGCCAGCTAATAGTGGTTTCATTCCCCCCTCACCAACACTCTCTTCTCTTCCTTGTCTCAGGTATCCACACAGTAGAGGGTATAGCGGTAGACTGGATGGGAGGTAATCTGTACTGGACGGATGATGGGCCTAAGAAGACTATCAGTGTTGCCAGGCTGGAGAAGGCCTCCCAGACCCGCAAGACGCTAATTGAGGGCAAGATGACCCACCCCCGTGCCATCGTGGTGGACCCTCAGCATGGGTGAGATGCTAAGGGGATAGCCAGTGCATCTAACCGATCCCAGTGTCTATCATTTGACATTAGTGCCCTGTCCTTTTAGTCGTTCATTCATTCACAAGTCATCTGGATTGCTATCACAGCCTGGAAATAAACCAATAACATTGATAGCTACTGTAGATCATAATAGGCTTTTGGGCAAATATTGATATTGATTGATGTTGGTGATGCTTGTGTGTGTGCACGCATGCACACACAAGGCGTTTGGTTTCGTTTTTGGTTCCTCTGTTTTGCTGTGACCTTGTTCCATAGCATCAACAGTCAAAGCCAAACTGGATACCTCCAACTGAATGTGATGACATTTTACCCTCCAGATGGATGTACTGGACAGACTGGGAAGAGGACCCCACAGAGAGCAACAGGGGAAAGATCAAGAAAGCTTGGATGGACGGATCCCACCATCAAGTGTTCCTGACCAGCAAGACGGTGCTGTGGCCTAATGGCTTGAGTCTGGACATCCCCCAGGGTATCCTCTACTGGGTGGATGCTTACTATGACCGTATCGAGATGGTTTACCTCAACACCACTGAGCGTAAGGTTGGTAGTGCGAGGGAATATTTGGTGAAGTTAGAGGATGGCTGCTCTTTCATGAGCTCTTTATTGGGACACAGGTAACACTGAGGTAATGTTTTGAGATGTGGCCCTTCTCACTGAGTGTGCTGTTTCCTGATTGGCCAGGTGGTGTATGAGGGGCAGGAACTCAACCATGCCTTTGGCTTGTGCCATTACAAACAATTTCTGTTCTGGAATGAGTACCGCGGTGGCAGCATCTACAAACTGGACCAGCTCACCAAGACAGTCACCCTGCTCCGCAACGAAAGGCCACCCATCTTTGAGATCAGAGTGTATGATGCGCACCAGCAGCAAGGTACATCTTCTTAGTATAATAAGTATAATATACCATGTTTTGCCTACAATGTACTTCAAGTGTTTGAGCAGCTGTTGAACCTCCTGTCCTCTTATTTGTGTGTAGGTTCCAATGCATGTCGAGTCAACAACGGTGGCTGCAGCAGTCTGTGCCTGGTGATCCCTGATGGCAGGTCCTGTGGCTGTGCTGACGATCAAATCCTGGACGCTGATAATGTCACCTGCAAAGGTACTTAGCAGCTGCACCAGTAGAAGGGCTCACCATAGATCAATCTGGGAAGTTATGGAAAATTCATTACTCAGCAGGAGCTGAGACTGTTAAAGAATACTGGGCTGTACTTTCCATTTGAAATCTACTACTCACCATCTTTGCCAAATCTGGGGAATAGATTCAAAGAACCTTCACCAGTATTGTCGTAACTATAAAAGAGACGAAACCTGTGCACCACAAAGCTTTGTTGTGTTTTGTCGCTCAACCACTGTCTCAACAAACCCGTCTGTTCTTCGTCCTACTTATCTCCTCTCCAGCCAACCCCTCCTACGTGCCCCCACCCCAGTGCCAGCCTGGGGAATTTGCCTGTAAGAACAACCGCTGCATCCAAGAGCGCTGGAAGTGTGACGGGGACAACGACTGTCTGGACAACAGTGATGAGGCCCCTGAGCTCTGCCGTGAGTATGCCACATCATCGTCATGGTTACACCGCAACACATAGATAAACAAATTCTGTTGAACAGCGTAAGCTAAGGAGAGCTGACGAAACGCTAACTGGAGTTTCCAAGATTGTCTCTTTCCATGCAGTGTCATGTGGCCAGCTTTCTCGTCATCAGGAGATAGTGAGCACCAGGGACTCATTTTTGTCTCGAATGTTTTTCTACTTGGCATTATTTTTTCTACTTGGCTCTTTTAGAGGACCACAACATCATTTGTCAGGCAAAATGGTACAATGTCAAATGCAGAACAATATTAGAAAACCAATTCTCATGGTGTTTTGTTTGCTTGATGGGCTAAGACACATGCCATGTACTCACACCGCAGTACGTTTGGTGGTACATGGTAAGCTTTGTTGCATGTTATCCTCCATGTCTCAAAGCTTTTCTATCCAAGTCCATTTTATAATTCCATGAATTGATCTTGGAAAAGAAGTGTTGGAGTATACTTGATGTGTCCTTTTTTTCTCTCCCCAGACCAGCACACCTGCCCAACGGACCGATTCAAATGCCAGAATAATCGCTGCATCCCCATGCGCTGGCTGTGTGATGGGGACAATGACTGTGGTAATGACGAGGATGAATCCAACACCACCTGCTCTGGTGTGTACAAAGTTTGAGCTCTTTGTAGCTTAGCGCCTAGAGTGAGCGTTTCAGTTTTGTCGGCATTATTGCAATGAAAGTTGTCATCCATCTTTTGATTTTTAAAATACAAGATTCAAGTTTATTAGCAGGCGGTACGTGGCTCAGTGGTTAGCACTGTTGCTTTACAGCAAGAAGGTTTCTGGACAGTTCGAATCTCAGCCCTGGTCCTGTGGAGTTTGTATGTTCTCCCTGTGTTTGCGTGGGTTTCTTCTGGGTTTATTACTTGAAGTTATTAGTGAAACCAGTTAAGATCAGTACTGTGGATGTCAACAAAATTTTGCAAACAATCCAGGAAGTTTCCATGATCAATGACTGCACTTTTTTTTCCTGTAATTTTTCACATCTTTAAGGTTGAGGTTGGGTTTCTTTAATAGTGGTGTTATAACTGCTAGTTTGAATGAGTCAGGAATGATATTAATAATAAACTTAATAATAAACTTTCTTATACCTGCTCCCCCTACCAGCTCGCACATGCCCGCCGAACCAGTACCCCTGTGCCAGTGGCCGCTGCATCCCAATCTCCTGGACTTGTGACCTGGATGATGACTGTGGAGACCGCTCTGATGAACCAGACTCCTGTGGTGAGTCTTTACGACTTCACTGTACCTTTCCATTGTTGCATTTGTTTCAATGGCTCACGGTTTGGTTTGAAATGACAAATGTTAGCATGCTCATGTTATATAAGTGTCATCTCTTGCCCCATTCCCCAGCCTACCCAACCTGCTTTCCTCTGACCCAATTCACCTGTGCCAATGGCCGCTGCATCAACGTCAACTGGCGCTGTGACAATGGTGAGTGTCACCATCCGAGACTTCCATAACTTTCCCTGAAGCTGTATTTGAATGGGAAGCAATAGCTCATAACAAATGTGTGTGTGTGTGTGTGCTCATGTTCAGACAATGACTGTGGGGATAACAGTGACGAGGCAGGCTGCAGTCACTCCTGCTCCAGTGTCCAGTTCAAGTGTAACAGTGGCCGCTGCATCCCAGAGTACTGGACCTGTGACGGGGACAATGACTGTGGAGACTACAGTGATGAAACCCACGCCAACTGTACCAACCAGGGTGAGGACCAATACTGTGCCAACCAGGCTGGAATGGCACAGTCATAGGCTTTATACTGCTACAGTATTGTCTCCCCTCCCCCAATGCATGGAGATAAAGACTGTGTTTCTGTGGTGTCTTAAATTACAGCTGTATAAAAGGAGACAATATATTTGCCAATTGTATCTCAGTCTAGCTATCATCACATTATGTGTGTCTTGTATTTCACTATGTTTATATGTTGCTGTTTGGGGTTGTAGAGATGTTGTCAACAAAGATGAGGTCTACCTCCTCCCAGCCCTGTTTTCTTCTGCTCTGCATGCCTCTGCCTGCCCTTGAACTTCCAGTTATCATTTAAAACCAATCTTCTATGTTGCTGTGCTCGAGACATGTTTATGCTTTGTGGTTTAAACAGACACACTCAACAATGCAACTCTTTATTGGGCTTGTGCAAATTCTACAAATGTTTTGACACTGCTGCAGTGCTAAGAATTTTCATGTTGAGTGGTAAAAATGGCTGGTGGCCTATGTAGGGCTGGGAGGTTCACAGTTGTGTTGGTTTATCGTTCTATGCGGTAATGACTGAGACAGAGTTTGGCTCTGGCTGTGCTGGAGGTCAGGTCAGGCCATGCTGCCCCGTGGTGATCCTCTTAGACCTCTTTTTCCTGTCTCACACTTCTCTTTTTCTTCCGCTTTTGATTAGGTCATAAAGAGGAAATTATTACTTTGCAGCTGTCCTGTCCGCCCTGAACTTGTGTACACTCAATCCAGGCAGATTCTCAGCCAATGGCTGTCGAGTCCCAGCACACAACACGTCCAATCCAGCAGGACCTGACCGAATGAGCAATCTGTGCTCTGTGTGTGTGTGTGGGCACACACGGCCTTCCGTCTGGAAGTCATTAGCTGCGGAGAAAGCAATACTTTTTCCTTCCCCTCCCATATATTGTATCCCAGTGGTGAAAGGTTCCAGGTCCATTTCCTGCTTTAGCTATGCCAAGCACTGACCTTTGTCATGAGGGGATGTCATTATACCATATCCTCAGTGGTGCCTGTAATATGCTTTCGGCATCAGTCAATGAGCCGTGTGGACAACAGGACAGGCTGCTTGTCATTGTTGTTTGACTTGGCCCTGTATCAGGTAGTTAACCGAGTGTCCCAGCGTACCTACACATCAATTAAGACCAGAATGGCCTATTGTCCGTGCCTCTCCTCTTACTTTTTAACTGTGTGTGTGATCTTCATGCTGTTTGGTAGTTGTGATTCTCTTCCTGTTTCTCCAGTCTGTTAGTTGTTGCTGACGGCAAGTTGTGTTTTGTAGGCTAAACTGCGTTCTCCATCGCTGCTATTGTCTAACTATCACACTTCTCTTACTGTGTTCTCTCCAGCAACCCGTCCTCCGGGCGGCTGCCATGTAGATGAGTTCCAGTGTCGGATGGACGGCCTGTGCATTCCCATGCGCTGGCGCTGTGACGGGGATACCGACTGTATGGACCTGAGCGATGAGAACAACTGCGAGGGCGTCACCCACATGTGTGACCCGGCCGTCAAGTTCAGTTGCAGGGACTCTGGTGAGGATGTTCTCATCAAGTCAATCTATCGCGGCTCAGGGGTCATGAGCTTTTCTGACAGTGCAGACTAGAGCCCGTATGGATGCTAATGTTATCGTATTGGGACATACGGGAGTTTTATTCTGGTGGGCAATAAGGTCAAATAAATTAAAGAGATAATTGGTTTAAACCCTCAACGTGATCTGGATTGATTTAACCTCAAGCAAACCGATTGTATATATGAATCTATTGAGATGTGATGCTCAAGGGACACATGCTGAAGGTTTGTATCATGTGATCCCCTCAGCCCGCTGCATCAGCAAGGCCTGGGTGTGTGATGGCGACAGTGACTGTGAGGACAACTCTGATGAGGACAACTGCGAGGCGTTGGTGTGTAAATTGTCCCACCACGTGTGTGCTACCAACGGCTCCATCTGTCTGCCTGCTGAGAAGCTGTGCGATGGCACCGATGATTGTCCTGACGGCTCTGACGAGAAACTCTGTGGTAAAGTACTCTGACACACACTCTCACACCTATCACTGTCAATCTCATTTTCTTCACCTGAAGCCTGGGTCAGACTTTTTTAATGGCAATTCTAAGCGCCACGGGACCATCCCCCACTGCCAAGGTTGGGGATGAAGGGTGGTTGAGTCGGCTGAGAGTAACCGTGGCAACATGAGGACAGCCAATGGGAGTTTAGCTCAAGAATGAACCAGAAAAGAAGCACGTTTAACATAAGGTTCCTTGGTTTTACCACACCAGTCAAAGTCAGTAAGATTCCTAACTCCACCTGCTCCACTCTCCATAAGTTGCTATACAATTTTATTTGGAGGATAAAATTGCAATGCAGTTACAAATAAAGTGAATTCTTCATCAATGTTGTTTGTACATTTGTAACGTAAATGTAAACTGTAGCTTCTGCACCACGAAGCAAGAAATGATAGAACACATATTTTGTAATTGTATTTACATTGAACTATTCTGGATGAATGGGAAAAAGTTTTTGAATGACAGAATCGGGTAGTGTGTGTGATCCCTCGTCTTCATGTGTGTGACGCCCCATCTGTGCTCCTGTTGTGTAGTGTGACCAGCTTCCTGCCGGGACGGCAGGCAGACTGGCTGTTTAGTCTGAACTGTCCTCGTTTGGCTAAGATTTGAACAGTCTTGTAATCTGACCTAGGTTGACTCAAACCATGACCTATGAAGACGTGAGTGGAGTTTGGTGACAGAGACCGACAGAGACAGACCTTCTATAGAGATATTCACAACATAACAAGCTCTATCAGCCCCTCACTAGTTTTCAAGCTCTCCTGTCTCTAATGTATCACAACTCTTTCTTCTCTGTTTCCTCTCCGCAGACCTGTGTTCACTGGACAACGGCGGATGTAGCCACAACTGCAGCATCATCCCTGGGGAGGGCTTCATGTGTTCTTGCCCCCTGGGTATGGAGCTGGGAGCCGACAACAAGACCTGCCACATCCAGAGCTTCTGCGCCAAACACCTCAAGTGTAGCCAGAAGTGTGAGCAGGAGAAGGCCAGCGTCAAGTGCTCCTGCTATGAAGGCTGGGAACTGGAGTCTGACATGGAGAGCTGCAAGAGCACTGGTGAGGAACGGGAAGGGGGGAGCGGAGATTGAGTTAGTACATTGAAATATATATTGAAAAGCTTTGGACATGGAAGAGACCTCTTGGATGTCAGATCCACACGATATTCTTCCTTGTACTGCAGAAGTGTCTTTATGTTGTTACATGTTGACAGGCTCCACAATGCTGACGCTATGGATGTATTTGATGTGTCATTCTATCTTAATATATGTTTTCAAAGGAAAGTGGGCGGTACATTCCCCTAAGTATTCTTTCATGTAGATGGAAGGAAAGCTGAGAGGTACACAGAGCAGGGGCGACCTCAGAGAGAAGCCTCTGGCAGGATTTGATCCTAGGTCAGCAGGAGTTCATGTGGATCCAGAGGTGGGAGATTTAACCACTCATCTCATCTCTGGGTACAATTTCTTTGCTCTCAGATCTCTTCAAGCCCTTCATCATCTTCTCCAATCGGCATGAGATCAGGAGGATTGAGCTCCACAAGGGGGAGTTCAGTGTGCTGGTGCCGGGCCTGAGGAACACCATTGCCCTGGATTTCCACCTCAACCAGAGCACTCTGTACTGGACTGACGTAGTGGAGGACAAGATCTACCGTGGGAAACTGTCTGAAAATGGAGGTGAGGCAGCTAGTGAGCTACAGCTTGCTGTACCTGCAGGTTATGTAGAAGAATACATGGGGGTAGTAGACTACAGAGGCTAGCCTGTTGTTTCATATAATAATAAGCTGATTTTCAACATCATCCTTTTGTAAGTAATATTAAAGTAGTAGTGGATTGTTCCATCACAGAGGAAAGGGATGATGTCTGTGCTCTTGACTGTGCTCTTGACTGTGCCTGAATATAAAAGTATACTTCCACTGAGCTAATGTACTCAGAATGTAATTTCTCAGAACAATTTGTGGTCAGCAGCGGCTGTTTGTGACCCTGACTAAATCTCCCAGGTCACGGCTGGCCTCCTGCTCCTAAACCCGAGGTCTCCTTGCCAATCAAGGTTGTGTTCCCAGCACTGCACTTAGGGGGGCACACGGAAGGCTTTGTCTCATCCCATTTGTCTCAGTACTCGCTCTGCGTGACTGCAGCCAGAACAGAGATGTAGTGTAGGAGGCACTGCAGTTCCAATTCCCAGCCCTCTGACTCCTCCATAAAAACTGGGCTCCTCAGCAAAGACACTGTGCCCAAATCATAGATCAGCTCCTGCTGCTTCTTATTGAAGACGTTTCAGCATCTTCAGAGCTGTGGGCATACACTGGGCGCTGAGGACTGCCAACAGCTTAACAAAGGCTGCCTCCACAACCCCCACCCCCCCAGCCCAGATAGGCAGCCCTGGCTCCAGCATTCCAATAAGCAAACTATGAAGAGGGCCCATGCCTCTAATTACTACTGGAAAGCCTTGTGAAGGACTTGTCTGATCCTCCTCAGCCAGAGATGATCACACACTTGGGTTTGCACTTAGTTTGCATGGGAGCCAGTTGTTTCTGGGAAATGAGAGGGGGGGGCGTACAGGGTTACCGAGGCTTGTTTTTCTTAGAAGTGGGACGGGGGCGTTGTGAAGCTAGTGTTGGTAGAAACCACATTGACAGACACAGCGGTGCATGCCATGCTCTGACTGATTCCATAAGAGTAAAGAATTCTAAACAATTCAGTGTTTGTCAGGAGCTTGTTGCAGGGAAACATGTGTGCTGGCTGGAGATTTGTTCACGCTGTGAAATGACATGAGCCGAGGCATTAGACAAGCTGCATTACACCAGCTATTTTTCTTAAAAACAACACTGACAAATAGACTTCAGTGCCATCAGAATGCCAGATAATATCACTTTCATGTCACTCACTTAAAACTACTATAGCTACTCGATGTTCAAATGTGTAATAGAAAGTCACTCAAATACTGAGCACACAATCCTAGTTTAAAGTTCCCCCTGCTCTCTGCCCCCTCCTCAGCCCTGACCAGTTTTGAGGTGGTGATCCAGTATGGGCTGGCTACCCCTGAGGGCTTGGCTGTCGACTGGATAGCAGGGAACATCTACTGGGTGGAGAGCAATTTGGACCAAATCGAGGTGGCCAAGCTGGATGGGACTATGAGAACCACCCTGCTGGCTGGGGAGGTGGAGCACCCCCGAGCCATTGCCCTAGACCCCCGTGATGGGTAAGATTGTATTCCTGTATTCACCCTTCATAAAATGGGAATTTAGCAATATTTTAGTGTGGGATTTGCAATTATTTTTTCTATTGGCTATGATGTTCTGGATTACAATGTGTTCCATAGCTTTTCTATGAAATTGACATTATGTCAAGTGATGATACTGCTGTTGAACCCCTATTCATATCCATTGTTTTCTGTTGGCAGTATTCTCTTCTGGACAGATTGGGATGCCAGTCTGCCCAGGATAGAGGCGGCATCTATGAGTGGGGAAGGCAGGCGCACCATCCACAGGGAGACGGGCAGCGGGGGCTGGCCCAACGGACTCACTGTAGACTACATGGAGAGACGCATTGTCTGGATTGATGCCAGGTAGTATTAGTCACTGAAACGGTACAGAATGCTCTCACTGCACTGCAGCCACCCACCCACCCACTCACTCACTCACTCACTCACTCACTCACTCACTCACTCTCTTGCTCATACGCCCTAATATGATCTGACACACGGATACACATATTACTCTTGCTTGACTTATCTCTACCTTACTGCTCCTCCAGGTCAGATGCTATCTACTCGGCTCTGTACGACGGTTCTGGGCTGATTGAAGTTTTGCGGGGTCATGAGTACCTGTCCCACCCCTTTGCTGTCACCATGTACGGGGGGGAAGTGTATTGGACTGACTGGAGGACCAACACCCTCGCCAAGGCCAACAAATGGACTGGAAACAATGTTACCGTAGTCCAGCGCACCAACACACAGCCGTTTGACCTGCAAGTCTATCACCCATCCAGACAACCCCAGGGTAGGTCACACGTATAGATCTATAAACGCTCACAGAGAAATACACACAGACAGAGCACCCATATCTCACATTTACCTCTGGCTGTCAGCATGGCTGGCTGATTTGGACATAGCGTTTTAGCTCAAAGGGCAGCGCTGAAGAGCTCACCGTTCACTGCTGACCGCATAGATTCACGACTTTAGTTCCCCAAAGACAGCTGACCTTTGAGAGCTGTGAGATGTGCTGTCTCCTCTCACTGGCAGCAATTTGGACACCTCCTGCTGCCTCGTTGATCAAAAGGCCACCTCACTGGCATATCCCAGTAGCTGGGTACAAATAAAACCCTCCTCCTGTGGCTTAAATGTCGTGTTGATCTCCCAGACATACATATGATTGACAAGACGGCGATAACATTGTCACAACTGTTTCACAGTATGCTGTCACATTGTACTGGCACCTTGATGTTTAGTAGCCAATGGCTATGGGGTCCCAAGGGTGTGTGGCTAGCAGAGAAGACAGTGGGTACTGTGATTGGAGGCAGGAAAAGAGACCTCATTCTTGTTGATTGACAGCTCCAACCAATTCCCATGACAGCGAAAGGAGAGCAAGCTGGCCTGACAAGTCTAGTTGACTTCTTTACTTCTGAGTCTTTTCTACACTTTGCCTGGCTCTCACACTCACTGAGTGCCTGTTGATGGAAAGGTCCAATAAATCCAGTGAGGAAATACCCAAGGACCCATCATTTCAGAATTAGTCTGATACTCTTGAATTGCTGTCTTGCATGACACAACTGGCTTAGTCTTGTATAAGAATGTATTCTCATGTTTTTCTATTGGAGCTCATGGAAAAGCTTTTTGAAAATATGATATTCAGTGCAATCTATATAATATACAGTGAGCCTTACAGAAACTCCTCATCTCTCTCTCTGTGTGTCTCTCTCAGCTCCCAACCCATGTGCCACCAGTGATGGGAAGGGCCCCTGCTCCCACCTGTGTCTCATCAACTTCAACCAGACCTTCTCCTGCGCCTGCCCACACCTTATGAAGCTGCAGCCTGACAGACGCACCTGCAAAGGTAAGGATGCAACTGACACTCGCACACATACGGTTTGCACATGCCCTCACGTATACACACGCATGTAGAGCCATCCTCTCTTATTGTGGAAGCCACTCGGGCAGAGCACGCACACACTAAGTGCTGTCATACATAATCCATGTCATTGAAGAGCAAGGGCTATTTCTTTGCTGGAATCTTCTCTCTGGGCTGTCAGGACTGATAGGGTGTGCTCCACTCCCGAGCCTGACATCAACGCCATTGGCTGTCATCTCTCATGAAAGGAGATCTGCTTACATCTCCTCTGTTTGTGCCACACAGCCTTCTTTGATTTCATTTCCATTTCATTCTATATCAAAGATTGTCATAAGTGATATTTGTTATATGAGTGAGGTTTATAATAGTTTTAGAGGGTTAGCTCTGGGTGTGTGTGTGTGTGTGTGTGTGGCTGCTGTCATCCTGATGTGCCTATCTTAGATATTAGCATTCTATACAACATTCCTCATCCCTGCAGTGTAGATGTGATGATAATTGGAGTAGAGACGGCCTCTGATGCATTCTCCATTAATATGGGCATTATCAGGGAGTAGAGTAGAGCCCCAACCAAACTCTCAATCTGAACTCTCACTTCTACCACCGCTCAAATTGTGAGTTACGGATATAACCAAGGTTCTATGAGTGATGGATTGCCCCTCGCCAACTGGAGGGGGAGGCATCTGTTATCACCTACCGATGTGAGGGGATCAAGCCCCCTGGTAGATTTTCCCTGCTCCTCCAAGGTTGGAGGGTGACGAAACACTGGCACAAGAGTGTCCAGCCAATGCCAGGGATCCAAGTAGAGGCTCAAGCCTTTTGATTATGAGGCTACTAGAGTGTGAAGGAGCCAGCTAATTCACTGATTCACTCCTTACTCCTCTAATCACCTGTAAGAAGATAGAAGGGACAACCTTCAGGATAATGGTGGCTTGTATACAGCGGAGGGCATTGCTGCTTAACATCATCAAGTCACACATGACTTTGTCGGTATAAACACTTGACCCGCATGTGTGTAAAAAGGATCATATGCAGTTCAGCACTGCCTTTGGTGGTTCTCTTCGGCTCTTAGCCTCATCACAAACCATTTTCACTCATAGCAGGTGAGATTAGTGTTTTGGAATTCTGAAACATATCTGTACAGTTCTTAGATATTCCTTCAAGCAATGAAAAGTTATTGAAATTCAACAGAAGGGATACTAATCTTAATTTCTGTCTGTGTTTGTGTCTGCTGTCTTTGCTTCTCCAGAGTCCCGCAAGTTCCTCCTGTACGCTCGTCAGATCGAGATACGGGGTGTGGATATTGACAACCCATACTACAACTACATCATCTCTTTCACCGTGCCAGACATAGACAACGTGACGGTGGTGGATTACGATGCTGTGGAGCATCGCATCTACTGGTCAGACGTCCGCACCCAGACCATCAAGAGAGCTTTCATCAACGGCACCGGGGTGGAGACTGTGGTGTCTGCTGGTAAGAACAACATCAGGAATATCGGTTGGAATGATATGGCATCTGTCTGCAATTAAACTGCAGAAAACTGGGGGAAAAAAAAACATTATTCCAGTTTTCTTATTTTATTTTCATATTAAGATAAATTTCAATTAAAAGTTTAATAATTGAGCATGTTTCAGCTCAGGGAACTCTTCAAAGCTGTTAGTATAGTTTCACAAATGCATGTTAATCAATTTGAAAGAAAGAGATTTTTTTTTATCCAACATTAACAAGATGTGATAGCACACTGCATACCCAGGTAAGCCCCAACCCTTTCCATTGTGGGTCTGACTTTTCCCAGACCTCCCCAATGCCCATGGACTCGCAGTCGACTGGGTGTCCAGGAACCTTTTCTGGACTAGCTATGATGCCAATAAGAAGCAGATCAACGTGGCCAGACTGGATGGCTCTTTCAAGAATGCTGTGATCCAAGGCCTGGACAAGCCCCACTGTCTGGTGCTGCACCCTCTACTGGGGTGAGTGTTATCTCCACTGAGTTGGGGGCTGCATTCCATTCCAGATAAGAATTAGCTTGTGATGCTCTTTTCTTATTTTCCTTTACTTCTGAAACATGTCTAGGCAAAGCTGTATCGTTTACACACTTGGTTTCATCCACAACCCCTCCCTTTATGTCACTAATCTCTCCTGCCTTGCACATCCCTCTGCAGGAAGCTGTATTGGACAGATGGAGACAACATTAGCATGGCCAACATGGATGGGAACAGCCGCACCACACTCTTCGTCAATCAGAAAGGACCAGTAGGTGAGTGCCTGAACTCCTACAAACAAACAAATGATTGATAATACTGAATGTCTAGTAAAATATAAGGCGGAGGCTTAGTGTACGAGATGGTGTGTGAACAATTGTTTATGCTGCAATTATCTCTCTATTCTTTCCACCCAGGCCTCTCTATTGACTACGACAATGAGCAACTCTACTGGATCAGCTCAGGGAACGGCACCATCAGCCGCTGTAAGCTAGATGGATCTGGACTGGAAGTCCTGGAGGGGGCTAAGGGCAAACTAACCAAGGCTACTGCCCTGGCCATTATGGGTAAGGAGGACAGGATAATACTTTTAAAACCTCCTCTTTGTTTCCTGTGAGATATTTTTCTCTTGTGCAAGATGAGAGTTTGTATTGTCTTCCAGATAATTTGGTAAAATTGTATTATGGTTTAGGGAATGCTGAAGTTCATCTATATCTCAAAATGATGTAGTGGGTACCATGCTGTGTTAGCAGATAATAGATGATGATTTAAACCACATTTCGCCGACTGCAGGAGACAAGCTGTGGTGGGCAGACCAGGGAACTGACCAGATAGGAACCTGTGACAAGAAGGATGGAGGGAACTGGAAGGTGCTGCGAAACAACACCTCCCCCATGATGCACATGAGGATATATGATGAGGATGTGCAAAAAGGTAATTTAGTACTTTTCTGAGTCCTTGATAGGTCCATGCAGGTTAAAACAAGCAAAGGCAGATTGGTGTTCTTTAGGTCTAACTGATTTTGCCTCTTGTTCCTGTAGCTGGTATCAACCTGTGCAGCAACAACAATGGCGACTGCTCCCAGCTGTGTCTGCCCACCTCACCGACCACCAGGGCCTGTATGTGTACCGCTGGATACAGTCTCAAGACTGGACAGCAGTCCTGTGAGGGTAAGACACGACCATCGCTTCATAGTTACAGTCACACATAGATGTACACAGTGTATATCCTAATACAAACTCCTTTTATACTGTCTCTGAGCAGGTATGGGCTCTTTCCTGCTTTACTCTGTCCATGAGGGAATCAGAGGAATTCCACTGGACCCGGCAGACAAGTCTGATGCCCTGGTTCCTGTGTCTGGCACCTCTCTGGCTGTTGGTATTGACTTCCACGCTGGTGAGTGACACTGAAGGACAACGGTAACGAGATAGCCTGGCTTGAGGGGTGTTTAAAAGCTGCCATTATTCCAGTGAAGCACTATTTATAGGTTGACACGAATGGCCTCTGCATTTTCAGAGAACGACACTATCTACTGGGTGGACATGGGCCTGAGCACCATCAGCAGGGCTAAGAGAGATCAGACGTGGAGAGAAGACGTGGTCACCAATGGCATTGGCAGGGTGGAGGGCATCACTGTTGACTGGATAGCAGGTCTTGTCAAAGCAGATTTGAAATCATATTCTATGCAACATATGTACATGCTGTACAACTGCTGATGTGTGTACGTAGATCAAAAGATCACGTAGTAAATGTGCATCCTTCTTTATATAGGGAATATTTACTGGACTGACCAGGGCTTTGATGTGATTGAGGTGGCCAGACTGAATGGCTCCTTCCGCTATGTGGTCATTTCCCAAGGCCTGGACAAGCCCCGCGCCATCACTGTCCACCCAGTGAAGGGGTAAGTCTCCTGGCCAGGGGTTGAATTCTGTGTTCATTATCAGTTTTGTCATAAAGTAACCAAACAGCGTTGTTGGAGCTTCAGCAGTAAATGTATTTTTTCTTCTTTCTTGTGATTCATTAAATTGCCTCCTCTTACCTGTCCCTTTGTGTAGGTATCTGTTCTGGACTGAATGGGGTCAGTACCCTCGTATTGAGCGCTCTCGCTTGGATGGCTCCCAGAGGTTGGTCATGGTCAACGTTAGCATCAGCTGGCCCAATGGTATCTCCATCGACTACCAGGTCTGGACCAAAACTGACACTTAACCAGTTTTAAAAGAATACACTGAGTCTGTGGGATATTGGTCCATTGGTCATCTTACCAAGTGATGAGAACATACAGGTCAAAAACATACATGTCCCCTGTAGATTGTTTGATCCAGTGCCCCATGATAACACTTTTGCATACACTATGTTAAGCGATCATATACGCCATCTAGCATTGTCCAAAGTAAGAAGATTGACGTTTTGGTAATAAAAAGTTGCTAGTGATTTTTATTATATGGCCTGTAGATTTATAATCATTTTTGTGTCATGTATAAATTTTACTAATCTTCTGCACAACACTGCCAGACTTAGTCTAATATTATATGTAATTACTTAACATTTACAATTACTTTTGTAAATACTACAACTACAATTACTACAATTTCGCTACAAGTTCTAGTTTTCTCACTTTTGAAATAATGCTAGTCGCCTACTATTCCTCAACATACTATATGCTTAACTGCTTGCATGGAGCACTGTAGCAAACTAATGGGGACATATGAATGATTTTGGTGTCCATAATAAATTAATAATAATTTAACTTGTAAGTTTACCCATGGGACTCGCTCCTAAAAGCTCAGTGTATTCCTTTAAGTTATTTTTTCCTGAAATTGCTTAGCTAGTTCTGTCTAATTTGCGTTTGTCTTCTGGATTGTGACCATACAGGAGGGTCTGCTGTACTGGTGCGATGCCAGGACAGACAAGATTGAGCGCATCAACTTGGAGACTGGAGAGAACCGGGAGCTGGTGCTGGCTAACAACAACATGGACATGTTTGCTGTGTCTGTGTTTGAGGAATACATCTACTGGAGTGACAGGTCAGTGAGCTATTCTGTTGGCATTTATTCTTTCCTTCATTTGTTCAACCATTTTTTCTCCATCCATCTAAACTATCCATATCTAACTGTAATGCCAATTGCAGGACTCCATGTGAATCATTTGGAAGATTTCAGATTGTATCTTGTTGTAAATTTGCTGTGTTGTGTTCTGTTGTCCAGGACTCATGCCAATGGCTCCATCAAGAGAGGCAGCAAAGACAACGCTACAGACTCTGTCCAGCTCAGGACTGGCATCGGTGTACAGCTGAAAGACATCAAGGTTTTCAACAGAGCCAGGCAGCAAGGTAGGAACACACACACACTATTTCACCACCCAACTTAAAGGGAAAATCCACCCTAAAATACTAACAAAAACCGCTATTGGTGATGTACTTTGTATTCCTGGGTCCATTTTGTTGAATTTCAGAATCAGAATCAGAAACAGAAAGGGGTTTATTGCCAAATATGTTTTCACATACAAGGAATTTGTCTTGGTGATTGGTTGTGAAATCCATAGTTGAAGGGGCACCAATTTCTCCAAATATACTAGCCTCAGTAGACCATAATGCAATGCATCTGCAAGACATGTTGTTGTGTTTTGCGTAATAGGGGCAACTCCTGCTTTTTCTCAACTGCAAACTCACTCTCTTGCTGTTACTATTGCTATCGGTATCACTATCATTATTATTAGTAAAACCAACAGTTGGATCCAGGAGATGTCGAAAGGCATTGGGAAATGTAGGAAATCACTCTATGAAGTACAAGTTGGTTGAGGGAAATTCACCGATTGCACTGAACATCACAGATTGATGATGTATAACGGTGTAAGAGTATCCGAGGGTGGAATCTTCCTTTAACCAACACTGTAGGAATCAACAAAATGCAGTGTTCAACCAGGCTTATTATTTGTTTAACAACATAGCACATAAACAGTGTGTCACATTCCCCCCCAGGCACCAACATCTGCAAAGACAACAACGGCGGCTGTGAGCAGCTGTGTCTTTTCCGTGGCAAGGGGCAGCGCACCTGCGCCTGTGCTCATGGCATGCTGGCTGAGGACAACAGCAGCTGCCGTGACTACGACGGCTACCTGCTGTACTCAGAGCGTACCATTTTGAAGAGCATCCACCTATCGGATGAGACAAACCTAAATGCACCAATCAAGCCGTTTGAGGACCCCGACCACATGAAGAACGTCATTGCCCTCAGCTTCGACTACCATGGGGGTGGAGGGAAGGGAGCCAACCGCATCTTCTTCAGCGACATCCATTTTGGCAACATCCAGCAGATTAACGATGATGGCACAGACCGCAAGATTGTGGTGGACAGTGAGTATCAAGTCATCAGTCACAAGTTCATCGGTCAATACATAGCTCAACACCTCTGAAAATCCACAGAGGTCCAGTAGGCATTTTTCTGACACTACACCACTTTACTCCCCCTAAACTGTCTGTCTCTGCTTCTTCATCCACTTTATCCAGCTCTATGTCAGCTGTGTTGACTAGTAGCACCATGTTTTATCTTCTCCATTAATAATTGAGTTACGTCCCTTGACGCTTGTGCATGGTAAACAGCCATCATCACACAGGTCGACAACGCAGAGACCCCTGAGTGAACCGCTGTAATGAACACGCAGCTGGAGCCTCTCAACTGGAAGAGAGCGACATTACTTAGGGCTGTCTCACTTGAAGAACACACACACACACACACACACACACACACACAAGATCG
>CABFOQ010004119.1:20991-40410 GCA_900660455.1 Gephyroberyx darwinii | reverse complement strand
ACACACACACACACACACACACACACACACACACACACACACACACACACACACACACACACACAGTTGGACCCCTCGGTGCTTTTTGCTTGTTGTTTTCATGCTGAAGTGTCTTTTAAAACCCTCTCTCTTTAATGATTCATGAGCAAGTTCTTGAACCCCATCCAGGCAAGCATTGCATTTAAAAGCCCTGGACCAGATCTGTTCTTAGCAAGCAATATTTAAAACACTAAATCTTTGATAGGAAAGACAGGGAACAAGGAAAGTACACAGGGTTGTTGTGTTTATTGATGTTACACTGAGAGTAAGGTTTAAAGCAGATCTTCTGAAAAATGATGCCTAGTTATTCACACTAATTCTCTACAGTCCGTTTTCCATCCCACAAGTATGGCATTTATTCCACTGGAAGAATTAGTTGAAAGAGTTCCAGGAGTCATTGAGTAACCGAGGTAGCCTTAGACTGAGTTTTGCCGTCTCTCTGAGGTTGTGTCCAGCTCAAAGGGTTGTACCATGTCCCTGCCCACCAGATCAGGGCAACCAATCAGACAGCTCCTGCACCATGCCCAGCATTCCCTCCCCAGCTCCAGTAATTCACGTCTAAACTTCTGGGACATAAAGACGTAGAGAACAGGGTTTACCACTGTTGCTGAGGATGCCAACAGCCTGGCCAGGATAGCGATTGAACGGTAACCTGGGGTATCCTTTATGGTTCCCCCAATGAAGGAGAACATGAGACCATAGGAGGGTAGCCAGAGGAGAGTGAAGACCAGGACTAGGATAGCTGAGGTGTGAGTGACTTGGCTCTGGTAGCGCTCCAGCTGGGGGGCGCTGCCTAGCAGCCGTGCATGGCGAAGAAAACAGTAGATCTTGGCATACATCAGCATGATGACGCCCAGAGGTAGGGTGAAGCCAAATAGGAAGAGGGCGATGCTGTAGACCAGCTGGCTGAAGTCAGACAGGAAGGCGAAGCAGTACACAGCACTGGACCCACTAACTGTGCGGAAAGCAAACTGGGGCGCTGCCAGGGCCAAGGCAGGGACCCATAGCAAAGCTACAGTCAACTTTATGCGACGGTGCATTCGAGAACGGTAGGCCCAGGTGGGATGTACCACTGTCAGATAGCGTGTCACAGCCAAAGCTGCCAAGGTGAAGACTGAGGCACATGAGCAGGCCACACCCAGGAAGCTAATGGCCTTGCAAAGGAAGCTGCCAAAAGGCCAGCAGCCCATGGCGATTGCAGAGGTGTGGAAGGGCAGGCAGAGCAGCAGCAACAGGTCAGCAGCACTCAGAGCCAGCAGCAGGGTATCTGTGCCATGGGGAGGTTGACCACCTCTCCTCCTCCTACCAGCCAGGATGGTGATGACCAAGGAGTGGCCCAGCAGGCCGGTCACCAGAATTAGCCCATCCAGGGTGGGCACCAGGGCCTTCACCAGTGCCTCGTTTTCCCTGTTCACTTGGCCACCGCTACTGCTGTTTACTTGCTGCCCCTCTAAATTCTCCATGCATTCACAATAAAGGTCTTTTTAGCAATTCATCTAATGGTCCGTTAATGTGGGGCATCAGAAAAACATTTCACGCAATCTCTGGATGATGCAACCGTATTACTCACAAGCATGATGACAAGACATGGTGAAGACAGCTGGCACTCTCATAATGATAGCAGTTAGATGAGCAGTTAAGATGACCCTGGTCAGTTGACTTTCTCATTGACTGACACGTATAAGCTGGAAAAAAAATTGTCTCAGTATATTCCAGTTTATTTTGAGTTGTTTGCGTGTTAAATGCCAAATGAATATGCCTGGCAAAAATATGCATCATGACGTGGCTGAAATTCATTTTCGGGTGCCTAGAGACAGCCACCTCTGGAGCCACACATGGGCCCTTGCTGGTCTAGGATTAAATCCCATCAAAACATTTTCTACTGTGTCTCTCTCTGCTTTCCAACTGTCTGAAGGAATAAAAAGTATGAGTGGACTGCCCACTCTCCTTTTTTAGAAAAACAAAAATGTTTTCAAAACATAGTCTCACAAAAAGTCCCCTCAAAATGACATGTAGTTATCCAATTTTACTCCTGTCCTTGGACATTGGATTTGGCTGCATCAGCATGTCCACTGTAATCCAAGGAAGAGCAGTTCAGGTCAAAAATGTAGAAATGTCAGTGCAGCAGTGACTCTATGGTTGTATTGATTTCTTGAAACCAGGCAACAGAGGACAAATTCATCCCAGCGGTTGCTACCAGACATTCCACATTAAAAGCAGTCAATGCTACTTGATGCTAAGTGGTCACAGCGGTAGTAGGCTTCTTGTCCATTTAGAAGCTCTTCAGTGGCTTGTAAACCCTAGACTCACTACCAGAGGAGAAACTGAACAATTAGCTTGACCTTCAAAAGTAGGAGGAAAAAAATGAAGAAGGAATGAACGTAAAACGAACATGTAGTTTTTCTTAGCTTCCAGTTGGATTACCATGCTGCTCCCTCGACTGTCAGACAGGCACTACAGAGTAGCAATGGCTTCCACCACTGTTTGCACAGCAAGCAGGGGGCTGAGCTGATCTAGGCAAGGGGAGGGGAGACCAAGGTGTTTCTGATTACCTAATACTGGCTTAAACCACTGTAACTATCTCCTTTTAGTGTATCATCTTCCTTTAGCCTAAGCTTTTAGCCCTCGATGCGCCCATCCCAACCCATTTGTCCTCATTGTTATTTATAGCCTTGGAATGGTAACGGCAAGTATTATATGCCTCACCGGCTTTTCCTAGTACTATTGCTTTGAATTACATGATGAAAGACATAATTGTGACGCTCTATTCTTTTTTTAGTCCTAAAATGGTCATTAGGTGCATTACGGTTGATTGTAGCCATTCCTCATCCCCCTTAAACGTCTATAAAAAAGCAATTATTGACATTTGACCAAGTGCAAACAGTCACACAGAGTGTCCAGGCTTTTATTGTTGAGCGATAGTGGTCATAAATGTGGTCCCTAGTGTGACAAAGAACAGATGGATGTAAAACTTGGAAGAGCCCATAAGGACTACTGTGCAGTGGCCTTCTGCATGATGCTGTGTGTCATGTACCTCAGATAAAAATACAGAGTCAGAGTCCTGAAAAAGGCAAACTGACAGGGGAATAGGTGACATCTGGTTGATTAGTACTATGAGCGGGGGTCGTAGGACAGTCAAGCTCAAGCTGCTCCAGTGGTGGTTTTCTTCCCAGAACAAGAAGTCACCATGAATAAGAGCATCCACAGGGAGCTGTATTTGTGTGTGCAGGCAGCCAGCCATGAAATGACGGGATGATACCAACTCTGTAAACTCTCTCCAGGAACAGCAGGCGTAGCACACACCCTTGGTGTTGTACCATTTCCATTTTTTTTCTTTTCTTGTTCACTTTCTTCTCTTTCCCTCTGTCCTCCCAGATCAGTTCCTGATTTCCTACCCTCCTCACTGTGTTTCACCAACTGATTTGGGAAGACAGGACCTTAAGAGCATTTCCTACTGCCTTTTTAGTCTCAGAGTTAACCATGCGTGCAACCTTATTTTTTGACAATGATTAATGATTTGTGTTGAATTCTCCCCTGAAGGCCCTCATTGAAGATTGAAGATCACTAGCACCTCTAAGAGGCTATATCTTTTTATTTTAAAATAAAAAGAATTTGTTCTTTCCAATCTTTCTACTTCTTACAGCTTTTGCCTGACAGCTACCAAAGAACTTCAGTCTGTAATAGTCTGTTTTGCTTTGAATCCAACATTTTTATTGAGGGCCAACTTCTCCCACCTCTGTCCCACAGATGTAGGGTCAGTGGAGGGCCTGGCGTATCACCGTGGCTGGGATACACTCTACTGGACCAGCTACACAACCTCCACCATCACCCGTCACACTGTGGACCAGAGCCGGTCTGTGGCCTATAACCGCAACGTTGTGGTCACTATGTCTGGTGACGACCACCCCAGAGCCTTCGTGCTGGACGAGTGTCAGGAGTGAGTCATTATTGCTGCAGCTTGATTTTCTGCACGTCACCTGGGCCCAGTTCCAATAGTTTTTATGTGTTTTTTTGAACAGCACATTTATTTTGGATCAGTCAACTGTAGCTGTTGTTATACCAAGACATTTATTCCTGCAAATCATTATTCCTCACCTTTGTTTCCTCCCACTACAGTCTCATGTTTTGGACCAACTGGAATGAACAGGCTCCCAGTATCATGAGGGCTTCTCTGAATGGAGCCAACGTGCTGGTGATCATTGGCAGTGACATTAAAACTCCCAACGGCCTGGCCATAGACCACCGTGCTGAGAAACTCTACTTTTCTGATGCCACACTGGACAAGATCGAACGCTGTGAATATGATGGCAGCAACCGTTATGTGAGTCAGCCCCTGTATTCCTCTGTGGCTACACAGGGTGGAGTTGACATCATTATTAAGGCGTTGACTTTCATTTTACAAGGCTGTTTGAAATGGTACAGAGCTGACATTGGACTTACTAAATGTTTTTTCTACTTTTAGGTGTTGTTGAAGAATGAGCCTGTCCATCCATTTGGCCTGGCTGTGTATGGAGACTACATCTTCTGGACTGACTGGGTGAGGAGGGCTGTCCTTAGGGCTGACAAATACACAGGAGGAGACATGAAGGTGCTGCGTGCTGACATCCCTCAGCAGCCAATGGGCATCGTCGCTGTGGCTAATGACACCAACAGCTGTGAGTATCATTCACTGTAGAAAACAGATCCAAATAATGCAGGTATGCCACTGTGATAAAATGTTGTTATGATGCTATAACTAACTGCATTACTGCACTAACTACCTCTCCTGGGTAATACCCTTTTAGGTGAGTTTTCTCCTTGCCAAACAAACAACGGAGGTTGCCAGGACCTGTGTCTGCCCACATCAGATGGACGGGTCAACTGCAGTTGCCGTGGAGACAGACGACTTCTGGAGGACAACACCTGTTCTGGTGAGTGAGTGATAGAGAGAGATTGAGATAGAGAAAATCTGATTGAGTGCTTGTCAAACTAATTTCAAACATTTCTGTCCTACCAGCTCTGAACATCTCATGTGGAAGTGTGGATGACTTTGAGTGTGGAAATGGTGACTGTATCAACTACAGCCTGACCTGTGATGGCATGGCCCACTGCAAGGACAAGTCTGATGAGAAGCAGTCCTACTGTGGTAAGTTTTCCTACTGGCCATTTATTTGTATGTATAAAGAGCTGTCATAGCTCATCCTTTCCATTTTTTAAATTTTCAAGTATTTAGCTGATGTTCGTATCCAGAACATGTTACAATGACAGTAGAATAAACTTCAATTCCTAGATTAACAACATGACAAGCGACCTATTGTAAGGAGTGCACGGCTTCATGTGACCATAGATTAATCATGTAAGAGATGAGTGCTAGGAAAAGGAATTAAAAAATGAAGTGCTAAGGAGAAAGGTAGAGTGGAATATTTATCAGTTTGATTCAGAAAATACTACTTATCAGTTTGATGAGGAAATACTGTAGTGAATTGATCAGGCCATGTTCAAATAAGCCAAAGAGCTCTGTGCACTTCTACTGACCCTCTTGCTGTTCCTCCACAGCCAACCGTCTCTGTAAGAAAGGCTATAGACGCTGCATCAATGGCCGCTGTATCGGCCACCAGTTCTGGTGTGATGGCACGGATGACTGTGGTGACCACTCAGATGAACTACCCTGCAATAGTAAGAATAAGTCCATGTTCACAGCTGCAACTGATTCAAAATGTAGCAGCTGGGGTCCTGACAGATGCCAAAAAGAGGGACCATGTCACTCCTCTCCTGGTATCCCTTCACTGGCTCCCTGTCAGCTATAGACTTTTTGCCAGGCTAAAACAGTTTTTGCTATTGTGGGTCCCAGACTGTTGAATAACCTTCCTGTTTTAGTTTAGTAGAATCCATTGCCATTTTAAATATAAAGGCCCACTTTTACTCCATGGCATTTCCATGTGGCTGATTTGTTTTACCTGCTTTTTTGTAATGTGTGTGGTCTTGGTCTGTTTAGCTTGTTTCTTGTTAACCTTCTTAAGTGCTTTGGAACAAAGTGTTTGCTTGCCTCCATGCACAAATTCATAAAATGTCTGTGCTTCCTGCAGTGACCCTGTGCAAACTAGGAGAGTTCCAGTGCAAAGATGGAAGCTGTATCTCCAACTTTAGCCGCTGTGACCAGGTGGTCAATTGTGAGGATGCTAGCGACGAAATGAACTGCCGTAAGTAAACTAGTTTCAACCATTAGAAACCTTAAAATTATACGTGATTAACAGAACGTCCGAGGAGGAGACTAACCTGGGAGCATCTGGGTGAGTTAGTCTGCTAATGTTCATACCATGTGCTCACAGCTGCATGGATTCAAATCTGAGCTCATGCTAGGCTATTGCATCTCTTTCTACCCCTTTTCCTGTCTCTGCTTCTCTATTGGTGTTGAAAAAAGGCATAAAATGCTAGGGCAAGGTGGACTCTCCACTGTGCTTTAAGAAGATTGAGACTGACATTGAGACTAAGGCAAATAGGCTACTCCTCCAAACAGCAAATCATGTGGCTGCAACTCAATATATAAAGCAAGCAGACATGGTGAAGTGGTTTAGTTTTTTGTTGGACCAAACATTAGAATGGGCAGGATGTGTGATCTAAGCAACTTTGACTGTAGTATGATTGTTGGTTCCAGCATCTCAGAAACCACTACAGTCTATAGAGCTTACAGAGAATGGTGCAATAAATAAAAAACATCCAGTGAGCCAAAAACACCTTGTTATTGAGAGAGGTCGGAGGAGAATGGGCAGACTTGTTCAAGCTAACAGAAAGACCAAAAATGCTCCAATAACAGTTCTTTATAACAGTGGTGTGCAGAAGGGCACCTTGTTGAAACCAAGCCCCAAATAATTCAGGCTGTTCTGGAGGCAAAAGGGGGTCCTACCCGGTACTAGATAGGTGTACCTAATAAAGTGCATATTTCTCTAATAGTTTTTTTTTTTTTACCATTATTCTCCATCTCAGATGCCACTGACTGCTCCCGCTTCTTCCGTCTGGGCGTGAAAGGAGCCTCCTTCCAGAGCTGTGAGAAAACCACCCTCTGTTACCTGCCATCCTGGGTGTGCGATGGCAACAACGACTGTGGAGACTTTTCAGATGAGAGGAACTGCCCAGGTTGGTCACTTTGCATCCTGTGACATACTTGATCCCAATTTTCCTGGTCTCTTTTGCCCAAGGTCCTGGCCCTACATTGTATTTTTCTGTTGTCTTACAGATAAGAGGAAGCTTAAGTGTCCGGTCAACTTCTTCGCCTGCCCCAGTGGTCGCTGCATCCCTATGAGCTGGACCTGTGATAAGGAGAATGACTGTGAGAACGGCGCTGACGAGACACACTGTGGTCAGTCTGCCACACAAATGTCCTCCATTACTCAGTGTTGGTTGGGCAATGGCAAACCAAGCATACCTGTGGTGCCTTAAAACACCAAAATATAGCTGTTTTTACATTGTCATTGTGCATGGAAAGACACGAGTCACTGTTGTTAGGGTACACAAAATCATTCTTTAAAAATGTTGAGCTTTCTGTTTGTCCACTTTGCAGACAAATTTTGTACATCCACCCAGTTTGAGTGTGGGAACCACCGCTGCATCTCCAGCCGCTGGGTGTGTGACGGCTCTGATGACTGCGGTGACGGCTCTGATGAGGACCAGAAATGCAGTGAGTGGAACTTCCACTCTGTTCACACCACTCACCTTGACAACTGCCAACCAGTGCATTAGTAGTTTCTCTCACATGCAGTGGAAACATGAGTATAAGAGTATGACTTAATGACGTAATGCCATTATGTAACCCTCCCATATGTGGTCACAGAATCCAAGACCTGCAGTCCCGAGGCATTCCAGTGTCCAGGGTCTCATATGTGTGTGCCCCAGCGCTGGAAGTGTGATGGGGACAAGGATTGTCCTGATGGAGCCGATGAGAGCGTGAAGGCTGGCTGCAGTGAGTAGGACAGTTACCAAATTGCCCAATGGAAAGATCTATCTCCTGGGATTTGTAAAGCATTAAAATGCCAGGAGCAGTCCCTTGTTGTTTCATGACCATCTGTCCATTAACCCAAGTGCGCTGCCTTTCTCGTGCAGTGTACACCAACAACACTTGTGACGACCAGAATGAGTTCATGTGCCAGAACAGACAGTGTATCCCCAAGCACTTTGTGTGCGATCATGACATTGACTGCTCCGATGGCTCAGACGAGTCGCCAGAATGTGGTAAGTGCATGTGTTGAGGGGAAAAAGGAGGAAGAGGAGGTTAAAAATTTGGGAGAAAAAATGGATTGAGAGAGAATGTGATTTGTGATTGTTTAGATAGTTGCCCTAACAGTTGAGTATAAGATGAGAATGATCTTTATCCATCTCTCCGTGTGGTGTAGAATACCCAACATGTGGTCCAGAGGAGTTCCGCTGTGCCAACGGCCGCTGCCTCAATCAGAAGAACTGGGAGTGTGACGGAGAGTTTGACTGTCAAGACCGCTCGGACGAAGCCCCCAAGAACCCCCGTTGCACTGACTCAGGTAGTGATCATAATCACTGCACTGTATATGTGCACTTACTTAATACAACCCTGACCCTTCCTCCTAGCACTTGCTTATTTGGTTTGTTTAAAATAAAGATAGATAGATGGATAGATAGATAGATAGATGGATAGATAGATAGATAGATAGATAGATTTATTATTGCACTTTTACTTAGCACTGGTTCTATCCTAGATGCTTGTTTCGGAAGGAGATGCACATACGTTTTTTGGTGACCAGTAGTTGCCTACCTACGTTGAATGCACTTATTGTAGGTCGCTTTGGATAAAAGTGTCTGCTAAATGACTGTAATGTATCTTACTTACTTGTATTACTCTACTAATTGAGTGAATTGTGGATCATGTTAGAAACCTCTTTTAAAAAGGCCATGGGGGGCGTCCTCTACCAAAGTGAAATCTATATAACGTCCCATTTTCCTGTAATTTCAGAGAGGAAGTGTAATGAATCAGCCTTTATGTGTCGTAACGGGAAGTGTTTGAATGAGGCTCTGCTGTGTGACCGCAATGATGACTGTGGTGATGGCTCTGATGAACTCAACTGCTTCATCAACGAGTGTCTGAACAGTAAGCTGAGTGGCTGCTCACAGCTCTGTGATGACCTCAAGATTGGCTACAAGGTAAGCTGTCTTCGTAGTTGTGTTTAAGCTACTAGAGCTGCTGCAATCTGTTCATGTGTTTTCAATGGTCACATAAAAAAAAAACAGTGCTCTCAGGCAGTGCTTCCCAACCTGAGATCCAAATCCCCCCTGGAGAACAGAGGTACCATGACCATAAGAATGAGTGGCTTCATATTTTTTAGATGTTATCTGCAATAGAATAACTAAACCATGTCATTTATTCCTGAATTAACTGACTTAAATTGGCCTAAATGACAAGAAGTGATATGTCAGCCAGACACACAGTCAGCATGGCCCCCGCAACAATGCTGGTGGGGATTTTATCAGCGGTGAGTTAAGGAGGTCCCAGAGGAAAAAGGTTTTGGGAACCACTGCTCTCAGGCATTTGGTTATATAAGACAATTAAAGACATGTTTTGGCTTTCTCTCTAGAAAGTAGGAGGCCGGTCTTAGAACAGCCTGAACTTCCCGTGAACTCTCATGACTGTGCTGCTGTGACTGTGCTCAGGGCTTCATTTTAAAATCACAAGGGCTGATGTGTAAATCACTGAGGCTGGAATGATCCAGTTGTATAGAGGCGGGGGTGTTGAAGGTTTGAGTCAGTTTTGGGAACCAGTGTTTGCACAACTGCCAGTGTGGCAAATACACATAACCTCCCCATTACAGGCTTGCCATGATGGTGATTTCCTTTAAGCAGAGGCCTAATGCATAGCTTACAAGGTAGACTTTTAATGTGTACGACTGTGTACGTGTGTGTCGCTTTGCTTTTGGAAACCTTCAGTTCAAATTAATGGAGCAGCCAGCAGATTAAGACTTGTAATGAATGAGAGCTTTTACTGTGTTCTGTGGTAAGATGATGTGCTTGCTGCTTGGTGTTCTACACTTTTCAATCATGTAGCAAGTCAATTTACTAGTCGCTACAGTGTCACTGGTTGTACTTAAGTCAACTTAACCAGTGAGACTAACAGCTATACATGACATTGGCAATTCAGTTGATTTCATACCTGTGTGGATCAGATATTTGAAACATGTTTGAGTCCATTCCACTCAGGGCAGGGATAGGGCTTGTATGCAGTTTTAGTGGAAGGAAAAGCATATCGGTCACATTGGCTGACTGAAAGGTTTGGCAGGCCTTTGCAAATAGGTGTCTAGAATAGAAGGCTCTGTGTTTTGACATGCCGTCTGTGCTCTTGGCCCCTTCAGTGCAGGTGTCATCCTGGCTTCCAGCTGAAGTGGGATGGGAAGACATGTGTGGATATAGACGAGTGCACAACCAGCTACCCCTGTACTCAGCGCTGCATCAACACACATGGCAGCTTCCACTGTCTCTGTGTGGACGGCTTTGAACTCAGCCCCAATGACCCTACCATCTGCAAGTCCACATCCGGTAAGGTGTCTGTGTGTGTCTGTGTGTGTCTGTGTGTGTCTGTGTGTGTCTGTGTGTGTAAATGTGTTTTATAGTCAATTCAATCATGAACCATAAATTCTTTTGTCTGGTCTTTGTAGAAGAGGAGCCCTACCTGATCTTTGCCAACCGTTACTACCTGAGAAAACTCAGCCTCGATGGTACCAACTACACTCTTATCAAACAGGTAAGAAACAATGGCATTCAGTTTGAACCAACTGATCAACCAAGTATAAACCTTTTATTGTTGGCTCTCTATAAACCTGCTTCTACTATTTTCCAGGGTCTGAATAATGCAGTAGCACTGGACTTCCACTATGCAGAGCAGATGATCTACTGGACAGACGTGACCACTCAGGGCAGCATGATCCGACGCATGCTCATGAACGGCAGCAATGTGGAGGTCAGTGGAGAAATCACATATCCTTTTGTCTAATCGGATAGTTTGGCTCTATATATACTGTAGACCAATATGACATGTTGACTGGATAATCTGGCAATATGCAAGTCTCTAAGTGGACACTTTGTGATTGGCCTATCGGGCAGGTGTTGCACCGGACCTCCCTGAGTAACCCAGATGGCTTGGCGGTGGACTGGGTGGGTGGGAACCTGTACTGGTGTGATAAGGGCCGGGACACCATCGAGGTGTCAAAGCTCAATGGGGCCTACCGGACTGTGCTGGTCAACAACGGTCTGAGGGAACCACGTGCTGTGGCTGTGGACGTACGCTATGGGTGAGAAACACAGGACACAGCTCACATTAGGTTACGCAGGCTGTCATACTACAATTTCATAGTGGTTATGGTATAACTACAGATATATAACTCTATCTTCCTCCCCTGGTGGTTAGGTACCTGTACTGGTCTGACTGGGGTGATAACCCCCACATAGGGAGGATAGGGATGGACGGCACCAACAGGAGTGTGATTGTAGAAGATAAGATCACCTGGCCCAACGGCCTAACCCTGGACTTCATCAATGACCGCATATACTGGGCCGACGCCAGGGAGGACTACATCGAGTTTTCTAGCCTGGATGGCTCCAACAGACACACAGGTAACAGTCGAACATGGTATTCTTACTGCTTGTACACACTGTGAGCAGCTTGGTTGATGGGTCGCTCAATACTGAATGATAGCAGGTGGTGTGAGAGGGTCTATGTAGTGGTTTCATGCAGCTACAATGTTTTGACAAATAAAAATAGCTATGTATTTGTACATTTCAATACATTCTCTGATTTTGTGTCATTTTGAGTTCCAGTGACATGTTGATATTATGTCGCTCGCTGTGACTGGTTACTGTGCAAGATGAGAGTGCCATGTGTGTAACGGGTTATGTAAAACATCAAGCATACTCTCAAACACACATGCACACATACACACTTGTACGAGAGCCGCCAAGCATACGCAGGCAGGTCAGATGGTTGATGCGAGGCAGTGCAGCCCAAGCCCAGGGGACAGACAGCCTGAATGGGGGAGATTGTTCTGACCACCAAGGGCTCCAGCATGCATGAAGTCTGAATAGCGTTCCCTTGTTTAGCACGCTCACTACAATAGTTGATATTGTCAGCCAACCAGGCGTGCAGAGGAATGCAGGAGTGCAGAGGACGTCTCTATTGAAATTCCTCAAATTTGCTAAACTCCATTAAGCAGATGAACATGCCTCACACAAAGAAGGAGGGTTTTAGTGCCTGACAGCTTTGCCATCATGTCAGATCCTTGGCTGAGCTGGGATCAAGAATTGACATAATGTAAAAGCTTGTGAGTGTGGGTGCATCGGATAGTATACAATCTACAAAAACACTTGTGACAGAGAATTATTCTATGAGTGACCTACAGTTTGTGCCATACTGAGTATTTCCCTGACCCAGTTTAAGTGTTCCCACCAGAATACTGTGCTGCTGGAAGCATGTTGGAGCGAAAGCCACACTTTACTGCTTGAATCACAGTCATCTGAAGTTACATCAGCAAGTAATTGTAGAATATGTCATAAAAGGCATAGCAAACAAAAGTAGTCCTTGGTGGTAAGAAACATCGAAAACTCGGTTGTGATGTTGAGTGAGTTGGAAGATCAAACACATCAAATACAGTTGTGTGTTAGCTTTGTGGTGTTAGCCCACCTGTAGTGTGTCTGGGAAGATATTCACCCACCCCCTGACACACACACACACTAATGTGGCCGTGTGTGTTTGCTGAGCGAGACGCAGCCTGTTTGAATTCAGATAACAGTGGATCAAAGGGCGCTTCATGCTAATCTGACTCGTATCTACCATCATAAAACTATTACTATCACAAGATAAGCCGAGGGAAGAGCATATGTTGTTTAAAGTGCATCACGCATTCTAGTCACTAACCACATACATGATGTTTTGAACCTGGGCCTCCTGCACGTGTGTGTGGAGTTTTTTACAACAGAATCAAACTAATGGTGTGTTTCCATAACTGCATGTCCCGGCCCCAAACACTGAGGTCAAACACATGGAAGTATATGGGAGCGGAAACAGCGCAATTAGAGTGTAAACCCTAATGAAGCGTTGCGCCTATTACATAACAGATATAGTGCTGCTTTATGTCCCCCAACATGCCCTGCAGCCTCCTCGCCCCAGCCTCGTCACCATCAATAGCGAGGAAGTTGAGATGGTGGAGAGTTTCCAATATTTCAAAGCTGCCCGCCCATTCTTACACCCCACCTATAGCTTCTCCTTTATAGAAGCATAGTAGAGCCTGTCCTCTTCTGCCACATTTGTTATTTCAACGTGCTCAGTCACCAGGACAGGAACAAACTTCACAGAATCACACACACACATCTTCTAGGATCACTGGACTTTCCACTCTCAGCCTTATAGACCTCAACACAAATGTTGTCACACACAAAGCACTCACTATAGCTCACGACCCTGAACACCCCTTTGTTTCGCCCTCCTCCTGAACAGACCATCTCAATAACATCACTTACATGTGTGTGTGCTGACGTCCAGTGCTGCTGTTCTTTATTGTTTTCCATATTTCTGTATGATTGTCCTTCAGTGTTTCCATATGCACCCCGCCCTACTTCTGTCTTGCATTAATACTGCAAGATTTTCCGAACAGTCTCTCTTGGGGATACACCAACAGCGCAGCAGCACGCATGTAAAAAGTTTGACTGCTAAGATTGCTACATGTGTATTGACCGATGTGCTCTAACTGACCATTGATTTGATTTCATCCACAGTTCTTACCAACGACATCCCCCATATCTTTGCCATGACTCTGTTTGAGGAGCACATCTACTGGACCGACTGGGAGACCAAGTCCATCAACAGGGCTCATAAGACCCTGGGCACCAACAAGACCACGCTGATCAGCACCCTGCATCGACCCATGGACATCCACATTTACCATCCCTACCGCCAGCCTGAGGGTAAGGGACACACTGGTGTATGAAGCATTTTCATCCATGCTTGTATACATATATTAAAAAAAAAACAACACTAAAATACACGCATGCATACACACACACACACGTCAGACGTATGGAAAATCAATGTTATGATTTTCAGGTCCCATTGTTTGGGAATTTCAGAGAAAAGTTTAGAAAAGTATGGATTTCAATTCCCCCTACAAACCACGGCGGTCAGTCCTGTGCTGTAAACACACAAGTTCAATCAGAAGTTAATACATTTCCCCCTCTTCCCATCCCTCTCTTCTTCCCAGTGCTCAACCACCCATGCCAGACAGATAACGGGGGTTGCAGTAACCTGTGCCTGCTCTCCCCTGGAGGGGGCTACAAGTGTGCTTGTCCCACCAACTTCTACCTGGCCAGTGATCAGCGCACTTGCATGTCCAACTGTACCGCGAGCCAGGTAAGGAGGCTGTCTAAACATCATCAGAGGGACACACAGGAGTAATATGACAATAAGTGGCTTTCCACGCTCACGTTATGCTCCGTCTCGGTGTGTTTTGTTTGATAAGCTGCTCGTGTCTGGTGATTGCCTATTGACCGCTGGCTGGCTGCCCAGTGCTAGCTAGCCTCAACTTCTGTACTGTCCGATCATCTCTCTGATTTACCTCCCTGTCCTCCCCCAGTTTGTGTGCAAGAATGACAAGTGCATCCCCTTCTGGTGGAAATGCGACACGGAGGACGATTGTGGTGACCGGTCAGACGAGCCAGCAGACTGCCGTAAGTGTTTTGAGAAATCGGTCCGGGAGAGGGGAGGTAGGAAGAGGACAGGGGTTCAAATTCCTGGGACATGGTGAACGTATGTGATTAAATTTGATTCTAATTCAACAGGAGGAGGATAATTCTGCGAGTGTGTGCGGTTGTTGACATAGCGCGGTATAAGTTAGGCTTGATCTTGATGGACTGTGACTGTTACTTCTCCTGCAGCGGAGTTCAAGTGCAGGCCAGGTCAATTCCAGTGTGGTACAGGCATCTGCACAAACCCTGCCTACATCTGTGATGGGGACAACGACTGCCAGGACAACTCGGATGAGGCCAACTGCGGTACATCTCTCTTACTCATTTTTCTATTCATATACTATTAATTTATTTCATTCTTCATTGTGCCATTTGCCATCTTTTTCTCCTATTCTTCCTTATCTCTTATCTCTATTTCCTCCCCTTTCATTTGATCATCTCTCTCTTTCTCCGTCTGTTTTATATCTGCATCCTGTAATGTCTATTTTTTTCTTGTATTCTCCTGTCAACACTTTATTGTTCAGTACTGATAAGCACCATATCTTCTGGCTGTTTCTGTCTGTATAATTGCACTGCAGATATCCATGTTTGCCTGCCCAGCCAGTTCAAATGTTCCCACCCCAGTCGCTGCATCCCGGGCATCTTCCGCTGTAACGGCCAGGACAACTGTGGAGAAGGGGAGGATGAGAAGGACTGCCGTGAGTATACTATTTTTTCTCTTTTCTTGTAATACTGTGTTAATTCTGACATGACCTTTCAGTTCATTGTTTCATTGCTAACAGTAACTATATGAATTGGCTCTCTCCTACCATAGCTGAGGTTACATGTGCCCCCACCCAGTTCCAGTGTGCCATCACCAAGCGCTGCATCCCTCGCGTCTGGGTGTGTGACCGCGATAACGATTGTGTTGATGGATCCGATGAACCGGCCAACTGCAGTAAGACTCTCATCTTATTTTTTCATTTCCTTTATTAAGCTATTTTGTTTTTTTTCGATTGGCTCTCACTATTACCCCCCGCCCCTCCAAATGCTCCCCTCTCCAGCCCAGATGACCTGTGGCGTGGATGAGTTCCGCTGTAAAGACTCTGGACGCTGCATCCCGGCTCGCTGGAAGTGTGACGGCGAGGACGACTGTGGCGATTCATCGGACGAGCCCAAAGAGGAGTGTGGTGAGCATCCTGTCTCCTAGAAAACAGGATAGAAGACATATAAATATACAGTGAATTTGCTGATTTTATTTGATTTTTTTCAACTGTCTATTTGTGTTGCATGGTGTTGTCATTTTATGGTGCAGCTGAGAGGACATGTGAGCCCTACCAGTTCAGATGTAAGAACAACCGCTGTGTCCCGGGCCGCTGGCAGTGCGATTATGACAACGACTGTGGGGACAACTCAGATGAAGACAAGTGCGGTAGGTGTCTTCATGCTGTACACTGTCAACATATGGTATCTCTCACCTTGTCCAGTGTCATGTCTTGTCTGTAGATAATATACACACTTTACACACCTGAAACACATTCACTCTGCATACGTAGTCACGTATCAATGCTAACTTGCTGCCATGAATTTCATACTTGGTGGAGCATTGTTTTTTCACCAGTCACCATTCACTGCCATTTCTGATGCATCTCACCTCATCTGATGTTTGTTTCATTTCATACTGTCCTATTGCCATGAGCCAGAGGTAGGTCTCTCCACCTTCACATGTAAACCCCTCCCATATTCTGTATGTCACTTCTCTGCTGAGCTCCCTACTGCATCCTGTCTCCATCTCAGTTGTTGCCTGCTCATGCTCCTACCCACCTGTTATTCCCACCAAATTGTGAGAGGTTGCAAGCAGGGCTCCATATTGATTCATTTGGTAACAGTATTGTAGTGTTCTCCTGTTGCCACCAGATGTCACTGCACACTCATTTTGTTTTTGTAACTTCCAGCTAATTTTGATTATTACCACAAATGATACATACATAGTGCATGGTCATTGAAACACCATTGTTTAAGACTTTCATGGAGCTCTCCTTGGACCGCTCATTTGACTTCCTTTATCGTCAGTCCACCCCATGCTTCCAACCTTTGTGACGAGTCTTGTGGTAATAGCTAGAATATCCGTTATAGCTCGCTCTTAGAGGTGTATTCCAGTATTGCCCTCATCATGAACCACACGTTTTTTTCTTCTGCAGTGCCACGGCAGTGCTCAGAAAGTGAGTTTGCCTGCACCAATGGGCGCTGCATCGCTGGGAGGTGGAAGTGTGATGGAGACCATGACTGTGCTGATGGATCTGATGAGGTGCAGAAACACTCACTCATCTTAAATAATGTTTGAGTGTCATTTTTAATTATATTTAATGGGAAACTGAAAGTTCAGTAGTAGTTTAGTAGTATAAAAGTTGATCCTTGGTTGACTGCTGTCTGTTTTGTCCTCAGCATGGCTGCGATCTAAAGTGTGACAACGACCAGTTCCAGTGTAAGAACGGACACTGCATCCCCATCCGCTGGCGGTGTGACGCCGACGCTGACTGCATGGATGGCAGTGATGAGGAGAAGTGTGGCAGTGCTGGTGAGTGTGTTTGTGTGTTATCAAGTTATATGGTGGTTATATGGTTATATACAGTACACGCTGTTGGGATTGTTATTGCGTTTTACTGTCTCTAATTGCGTGTTTTTACTGTTAACCCTGTCTGCAAAGCAAATTTCCTTTAGTGGACAATAAAATTTGAATTGTATTTAGAGAGAATCATGTAAGAATAAGCCATATGTGTAATGTATCAGGGTTTATACTAACACGCAGTTGTAGTAACAGTCCCTCCATGTGGTTCTCAGCTGGGCGTCACTGCCCTCTGGATGAGTTCCAGTGTAACAACACCTTGTGTAAACCCCTTGCCTGGAAGTGTGACGGGGAGGACGACTGTGGAGACAACTCTGACGAGAACCCAGAAGAGTGCAGTGAGTGCACACATGTGAATCACATATATCCACCCACTTTCTGTCTCCGTCTTCTGTTGGTCACAAGGCCTCTCCTGACCTATTTTTCTTGTCTCTTCTACCCTCTTCGTTCCTCTGTTGTCTTCTTTCACTCTTCCCACTCTTAGGGAAGTTCCAGTGCCCGCCCACCAGGGTTTTCCGCTGTCAAAACGACCGCGTATGTCTGCAAGTGTCGAAGAGGTGTGATGGTGTCAATAACTGTGGCGACAACTCTGATGAACTGAACTGCCGTAAGCTGTGGGGCTGGTGAAATCGCTATGAATTTCCCTACTTTCATTAATGGAATTGCTGACGTGTGTGTGTGTGTGTGTGTATACAGAGGCCCCTCCAGCTGTGCCCACATGTGAGAAGGATGAGTTCCTGTGTGACAATGGCAGGTGCATCAGCTCCACCCTGCGCTGCAACTTCTTCAATGACTGTGAGGACTACGGCTCGGATGAGATCAACTGCAAGACAGGTGCCTCAATTTCTGGTCTTGACTGAATAGAACTAAAGGCTTGGGATTATGTCAGCTTTGACTGCATTGATTTCCCTTTGAACTTTCAGTCCTGTTTAAAATTGTTCCCTGGCTGCATTTTCTGTGTATCCATGTCCAGACACCAAGCTAAATGCCTGCAGGAGTAACAGGACTCAGTGTGGGGACGGGGACGAGGCCCACTGTGTCACCAATGGCACCGACTCCTTCTGCTCCTGCAAACCAGGCTTCCAGAAGATTGGACACCACACCTGTGGAGGTACACAGACCACAACTCACTATGCCATGACAAAATAGGTCTTCTCATAGTTGAACGTATAGAAGAAAAAATAAAATAAAATAAAAAGATCATTTATTAAAATAGAGAAATAATAAGTGACAACAAGTGACCTTCTCAGTAGTTTTCTATCTGATGTGTTTCCCCCTCTTCTCTCAGATAAGAATGAGTGTCAGCAGTTTGGAGTGTGTTCCCATGTCTGCAACAACACCAAAGGCTCCTACATGTGCAGCTGCCACAAGTACTTCACCAGGATCCATGACACCTGCAAGGCTGACAGTAAGGACCCATAATTGTATCTCTTATATTTGTTAGTTTTCTCTTTTGTTCTTAATTTTGTGTAATTTTGAAAGCCCTTTCCTCCTCACTCTCTCCGTTTCCCTCTTTAATCCAGGCAGGAACAGCAGTCGGCAGATTCTCTACATAGCCGACGACAACGAGATTCGTAGCCTGGACCCTGGCATGCCCAACTGGCCGTATGAGCAGACGTTCCAGGGCGATGCTAGCGTGCGTATAGATGCAATGGACCTGCACATCAAGACCAACCGCATCTTCTGGACCAACTGGCACACAGGGCGCATCTCCTCCTATGAGCTTCCAGGCCCGTCCACCTCTTCCTCCTCAGGACCCTCCTCCAACTCCCACCGCAACCGACGCCAGAGCGAGGGCAGGGTCACTAACCTGCAGGTGAGGCTTGCACACAAACACACCAAGACTGGCCAGAGAAAATGAAGGAAAATGTATAGAATTTATAGCAGCACCCCACACTTGTCCAGATCCCAGAGCTGAAGATGCCTCGTGGTGTAGCAGTGGACTGGGTGGCTGGTAACCTGTACTGGACCGACTCTGGTCGAGATGTAATCGAAGTGGCTCAGATGTCAGGCCAGAATCGCAAGACCCTCATCTCTGGCATGATCGATGA
>CABFOQ010004115.1:5841-19431 GCA_900660455.1 Gephyroberyx darwinii | reverse complement strand
GTCTTGCAACAATGTTTAGGTAGGTGGTACGTGTCAAAGTAACATCCATATGAATGTCAGGACCCAAGGTTTCCCTGCAGAACATTGCCCAGAGCATCACACTGCCTCCGCCAGCTTGCCTTCTTCCATAGTGCATCCTGGTGCCATCTCTTCCCCAGGTAAACGACGCACACGCACCCGGCCGTCCACATATGTAAAAGAAAACTTGATTCATCAGACCAGGCCACCGTCTTCCATTGCTCCATGGTCCAGTTCTGACGCTCACGTGTCCATTGTAGGCGCTTTCGGCGGTGGACAGGGGTCAGCATGGGCACTCTGACTGGTCTGCAGCTACGCAGCCCATACACAGCAAGCTGTGATGCACTGTGTGTTCTGACACCTTTCTATCATAGCAGCATTCACTTTTTCAGCAATTTGTGCTATGGTAGCTCTTCTGTGGGATCGGACCAGATGGGCTAGCCTTCATTGCCCACGCGCATCAATGAGCCTTGGGCACCCATGACCCTGTCACCGGTTCACCGGTTGTCCTTCCTTGAACCTCTTTTGGTAGGTACTAACCACCGCATTTGGAGAGGCTCTGACCCAGTGGTCTAGCCATCACTATTTGGCCCTTGTCAAAGTTGCTCAGATCCTTACGCTTGCCCATTTTTCCTGCTTCTAACACATCAACTTCAAGAACTGACACTTCCTTCCCAATACATCCCACCCCTTGACAGCTGCCATTGTAACGAGATAATCGATGTTATTCACTTCACCTGTCAGTGGTTTTAATGTTGTGGCTGATCGGTGTACATATGTCATGAAATTTGTATTTCAGATATGTATTGTACAAGGGTCATTAAAAATTCACTAGCTTACAAGAGGTGACAAGTCTCATGTAGGGTTATACATTTTTTATGATCTATGATTATAATTGTACTATAAGCTCATCCATTAAAGCAACTGTTGAAGCTGAGCAGATGTGTTCAGATGGGTGGTGTTGGATTTCTCCTGCTTCATTACACATTGTCTATGCAGAGGAGGCATATGTCATGTACCCTCATAGGGCCAAATGACCTGTCTGAAACAAAGATATCTAATCCAGATATATGATACTCACATTACCAATAGATCTACATTTACAAATTGCCTTCTTTTACACCATCCATAAGCCAGATCCACTCTATGGTTTTTTGTTTGATTGACATATTTTGCATTATTCCTAAACAGCATAGAGTATAGAGTAACTTTTTTACTTAACTTTAACAGTGCCATAAAAATTAAAAATATAAAACATTTCCAAAGTTAAAATATTACAGACATGAATGGTTGCAAAACAAAATCTAACCGCTCAATATGTAAACTTAAAATAAACATCTGAATGTCTCCTCTGTCAGTCTGATTGGCCGGAGGGCTACCAGTTGGCTTCAGCTATGAACTTCCGCTTCCCCCAATGTGTGCCCACCCACCTGAAGACCCTCATCCCTAATGCCAGCAACGAGGCCATCTCCCTGATGAAGGACTTGCTGCAGTGGGACCCTAAAAAAAGACCAACCGCTGTACAGGTAGGCTAGATCAGCAGTCTGGTGGGCTCTGGAGAGAAGAAGCCAAGACCCTCTTTTCTGTGCAAGTTAAAAGACTTGAATTGCCATGGCTACCCAATTTCAGTATGCTTTATTAGCAGCAGTGATCAGTGTCTCCATCAACAGCCATGTGTCCGTAAGCAAGACACTGAGCCCCTACCTGCTCACTCACTGAAAGATACTTTGATTAAGGGTGTCAGATAAATTCCTAAAGAATTTCTTTTAAATTGACTGTATCCTCGATTCCAATGAGCATCTTCTTTTGCAAACTGTTTTTAAAAAATAGTCACTGCAACATAAAGTAAGGACACACTCATCTCTCAGCTTGCTAAGGTCTGGAGAACCTCAGGTTGTGGTTGAGAAAAAGGTTTTTCTATTATGTCAAATGCCATCATGAAAGTCTGTTGAGCTAAATGTTTTTCTACTTAAAGGTGAAGTAGCAAGAATACCCGTGTATTTGTACTTGTGATTCTTTTCAAGTTTTTGTTTCAAGTTTACTTAAAAGGGAACCCTGGGACAACCAAAGGTTTGCAAACTAGTATCTCGACTACTTCATCTGCCAGTTTGCAGAATCATGGGAATTCATCTCTTCATTTATTTAGGAATCCTCTGTAAAATGCATCACTATTGGGACATGGATCTGTAGACTTTTAGACTAAGACTTCTAAAACTTCTCTGTCCTCAGAAAAGCAGTTTTTGTGTTAGTGCAGCACACACCGCTACAGATAGCGTATTGTTAGTCCCAGTCTTGAGATGGCGTCAGCACCCTAATCCCAATCATTTTAATTGCTGATAAAGCCAAGCCTCATCCCCTGTCCCACATGACAATGCGTCATCATGTTCTATCTCTGCATGCATATTATAGCCTGAACCATAACATGGTTATTAGATGTAATTATACATAATTTCCACTCCAGTGAGACAGTTTGTTTACTCTATGGGCCCTGAGTAGGAAACACCTTTCTGGTGGGAATGACAGTGCTTTTCCATCCTCTGCTTACAAGGCCTCCAGGTGTTGCAACGCTATTAGGGTCATCTAATTTAGCCTATTTTTAAGGGTAGAAAACAATTTTGCTTCATGCCATCTGTATGAGTAATCTAGCTTGTGACTCAAGTTTTATTGACTCAAGTTTTATTTTATTGCAGATATTTGTGCTCAGAACATTTCATTACTAGAGAAAAAAAAGTGCTCATAGAACATCATTACTAGAGAATTGCTCTTTGAAAGTCTCCTCTCCTCTCCTCTGTGGTGTTTCTAGGCCCTACGCTACCCTTACTTCCAGGTAGGCCAGGTCTTAGGGCCTCGCCCTCAGAGCCAGGAGGTCAGGAAGGTCCAGGCCAAGCCCCCGGCTCAGCGCCAGACCTCCGAGACCAAAGCAGATCCCCAACAATCTTCATCTGACTCCAAAGCCTCCACCTCCTCCTCCAGACCTCACCAGCAGCAGCATCAGCCCCTTCAGCAGATCCCTCTGCCCCAAGCCGAGAGTAAACAGGGGGGTCATAGCCATATGGTGAGTATCTCCACATCAAACTGATTGATCGTATTTCATTTTCATTTAAACTTTGCTTGGACCTGGGATCACGAGGCTTGATCTTGTCAGGAAATAGGTGTAGAATCAATTTTGGCCATGGACTAGATGTATCCTATCCTGAGAAGTCGTATCATCTTCTATAGAAGGCAATGTTGGTGGGCAGTGAGAATGCTGCTGGCGGTGGGATGGGGGGGCTGAAGAGTGGCCGTCGTCGCTGGGGCCAGACAGTGGCCAGGACCTCAGACAGCTGGGAGGAATCCGACCCCTTGGAAACCGCCGCCTCCCACTCCAAGAAACCTAGCCTGGGGAACACAGAGGAGCAGAGGAGCCCTAAGGAGCACCGCCCACAGTAAGACCTGGAATATCCTGCCAAGAATACACTCGCAATGTGACAAATATTCCACTATCTATACACATGAAAGTTTTCATTGACTAGTGTGATTTTTTTTAAATTAATTGTAGTAAGTAGTACATACAGTATGTACATGCTATTTTTCTTTGCTTTTTCATTCCCCTTGTGCACAGGCCCTTTTGTTTCCACTGTCTAAATAAATATTATTGAAATAACCAAAATTATTATTAAGACATTAAGCTCATATTTTTCACATCTAGTGTCACATGAACAACTGTTTATGGTAATAGTTTGACAGTCTGGCAGTTCCAGCTTTGACTGCTATAACAATATGTTACTGAACACCATCACACAACATTTAAACTTTACATCCTCGCAGGATGTTTTTTCTGTTCCTTTTTTAAAGGTTTTCATTTTTACATTTACAGATTTTTTCCTGGTTCTTTGTGTTTCTTTTTACAACCTCATATATGTATGCATATTTTTAGTACTCTAAACACTTGACCCCTTGATATTTACTGTTACTGCTAAAAATGAGGTGCTTGGTGGACGCAGACCCTTTAGCGTCTGGTTCTGCTTTTTTTCAGATCCAAAGAGCAGAAACCACTGTATTCCTTCAGCACAGTTACCAAGCTACCCAACAATGTCAAGATCGGCCAAATGGACTCCGGACTCCCAGGATCCTCTGCGCGACAACACTATCTCAGCCAGTCGCGTTACTTGCCTGGTAGGACTGCATGACACTTTTTCTATCTTTTTCTAGCTATCTGTAATTTTTTCCCCTCCATAGACCATCCTCAATTCTGTTGAGTTCCTACACGGAAACTGGGAATTTAGACATAGTGTTTTCCATAAAATCCCATGGATTTCTAGCTGGGCCTGCTGGGTTACTGTCAAACTTGGCTGCAGGTATAGCCCTAATTGCGTTTGAAAGAATAATCTATATAACAAATTACCCCCGAGGATTAATAAGTACCTACCTACCTTCCTATCAGAGGAATCACAGAACATTATGGAATTTGGTAGTAAAATGTGTAGGAACCCTAATGGAGAGGCATTAGGAGGCATTGGACTCTCACGTTTATGATCCTTCCTCAGTTTTTCCTTCTACTCAGATGCATCTAATTCTGTGATGAAGCCTCATTGCTAATTTCAGATTCCCCTTAGTGATTTGTCATGCAACAAGCACTTTTACATTTACATCTGCCACACAAGGACCACCTTCCAAATATTGAGTTGCACCCCCTTTTGAACAATCCATGTCAACTGTGTCAAGCCTTAAAATATCTTTGTTAACCTGCTCCCTCCCCTTTATCTACGTCTTCCTTTAATGATTCAAGTGGATTCAATAAGTGAAATCAGTAAGGGATCATAGAATCCACCTGGATTCACCTGGTCAGTCAATGTGATGAAAAAGCATGTAGTATTTTGTACTCATGACATAATTTCTGTTGCTTCCAAGGGTTGATTAGCAAAAACCAGCCTTCTTCAGCGGATAAGGAGCTGAGCGCTGTGACACTGCGAGACCTATGGGAGAACTCCACCAATACTATAAATAAACCTCTTGCTCCTATTGCGGGAGGATTATCTGTCACCAGAGCCAACCCAGGTAAGCACTGCTACTGTCGAACGCAGAGGTTTTCAGTTGCTGTGCAGTGGACTGAGCTCTGGTTTACTCTCAGATCTTGTTTAAATGTTGAGAAAATCCCATCAAACCAAACTATACACTTATCGAAATTGTCTTTTCCCTTCAACACTAAAAAGAAAATTGCACAGCAGATCTTAATAACGAGTTTCCCTGAGTTTTACCTGAGTAAGGACAAACTACAAGTAGCCTCAAAACAGACACACAACATGAGATAATGTAGATGAATCAAGCGTTCTTGTCACGTATTCACAAATATCTACTTTCTACTACTTGGCCCAGGTAGGTGTATGAGTATTTCACTCTTTTTCCATGTTTGCTGTGTCTAAGGGCAAAAATCTTTCTAACACAGTTTATGTGACGCTATAGTTGGGATAACAAAGTATCTTTGGCAACAAGATGAATTTTGTTTGGGCAGTATTAATCCAGTGCCATAAATAATGAGTGGCTAGCCCCATTTTGCCCTGTAGTGGAAACCAGGCTGCTGTCAGTGTCACCTATTGTTACATAATTTGACGCTGTCCTTCAGTGTGAAAGGCCCTAAATGCTAACGATGCAGCTAATGTCTTGGTTTGACTGATCAGTAGTTACGGGGCCACAGACAAAACACTTTTTGGAGTGAGTCTAAGTGTCTGCGACTTTGGAGACGGGAGACCTCTATAATTCATTTGTCATGTAGACAGACACACAATGCGGGCCCCTGCTGTGCTCCCTCCTTCTCTCTCTCTTATTCTGTCTCTCTGTCTCTTTCTTTCTCTCTGTCGCTGCCTCTCTATTGCTTATTCATGAGATTAAGACTGTTGGTGTAAGATCAAGTGTCCCTTAAATGGGCCCCATGCTCACTCCTCTGACCCCCCACACCAGTGTTTGTTTTGATGAACGCATGACTCATGAATTTTATTTCTCATGGAAATCTAAACAAGTATCTTCTCAGTTTTTCTCATCCAAATCTGTTTTTCTTCTCCTTTCCTCTCCGATTGCATGCATATCTCCTCCACCTGCTCTTTTTGCTGAGACTAGAAGAGAGTGCCTCTAAAGCTTTGGATAACCCATCAGACAAAACTGTTGTTAAAGAGAGAATACTGGAGAAAATTGATCCCTCCAAAGGTATTTCAATGAGAAATGGCTGCAGGTTCACTGTCTGTTCTTTGTTCATTAACCTGTAATTCCTAATGAACTCATTTCATTTCATTGCTGTCACATTGCTTTGTGCCTATTCACATATTTGATGGCATTGCTAGTTTTAACAGCCCTAATTTAATATCTATGAGATATTAAAGGCACTTCTGCGAGTGAACATTGTAGTTAATTACTACTAGAATTGCTTGAGGGTAAAGGGAGATAAACTAACAACCAGCATGGTGGCTGATGCAACAGGCTCCAGGTATTCAGCCAACAAGTTACCATGTAAAAGAAGCCAGCTGGTTAAGCCTCCGCAGGAGATGAGAGTGCAAATACACACTTTAACCTGAGAACCAAGAACCCCAGTTGCTACATAGATGGTAAATTGCAGTAGAAGCTCAGTGTCTTCATAAGGGAACAGCGGGGCATTTGACTAATTATACTGATAACCATCTGTGGCTGCCGGTGAATTGGATCGAAGGTGACGCTCGCAAAGTTGAACGACTTCAATCACATAGATATTCATGTGTGTGGATCCTCATTAGCTGTTGCACACACAAGAGCTATTCAGACAGGTTCACACAAATTACTTCTATCAATCAAGTGCACTTTGCATTTATGTATGAATGTACGAGTGTGGGAACAGCTGCTATTATGTGTGTGTTAATGTGTACATTTGTCTTCATTTGTATGTTTGATATTTGAAATATTTCACGTTGTTTTCGTTTAAATGAAGTGCATTGTAAGCCCACACAGGCTCAGTACCTGTGGGGTGTGACATTAAAATAAAATAAAACAGCTCGTCTTTTCTTTCAGGGAACTTTGTGAGCACCAAGTACAACCTCTCGGGTGGTTACATCCCTTCATTCCAAAAGAAAGAGGTGGGATCAGTGGGGCAGAGGATCCAGCTTGCACCTTTGGCTGGCCAGCACACAAGTAAGGTTTTATTTCATCCACAAACAAAATGACACAGCTGAATAAAGCCCCCAAATTGTGCTTTTAACCAGATACACTCAAAAATATGCTGCTGCTTTCAGTGGAAAACCTCAAATCTCAATAAATATGTTGTGAAATACACAATGAATTTGGAGTGGACCCTGTTGGCCCTATCATCACCTCACCTTTCAGACCAACTAAAACCAATAATAATAAAGAGGTAGAAAAGTTCATCATCAGTGTGTGGTTTAGATACATCCACATTCAGATAAAAGATCTAAAATGTCAAGAATTACTGCCTGTGATCCATACCCCCAGTTATCTGGCTGAGGTTGACCTGCTCCTGATAAAATCCTCCCAATCTTGAGCAAACTGTGCACATACACCACGCCTGAGCAGTTTCTCTGCTTTTCACGTTTCCATTTCCTATCCATTCAAATCTATTTCTCTCTTGCAATATTTCTGTCCAAACTCTTACTCACTGTGACTACATTTCTCCTCTTTCTTCACTCTTGCAGTCAATCTTTCTTCTTCTCCTGATAATAAAAAAGACAAACAAAAATATGCCAAGGCCAAGCCCATGTCCAACTCATCTTTGAGTGAAAGTAATGAAGGTAATGTGTGTGTGTGTGTGTGTGTGTAGTAGGTGGGTATAGGTCCTTTTTATGGTCCCTACTTTTACTGGATTTTGTTTATACTAAAAATAGGAAACTCTATTTTATCACTAATCTTACAATGCTTCTCCTTTCTTTTATCTGTTGTTGCTTTTATTTTATTTTTACTTGTTGTCAAAGTGCCTTGCATTGCATATAAAACATGAATAATAATTAATATATTAAGATAGATAAATTAACTGATTTACATGTTCTTCCAGAATATGACGGGTGGAAGAGGAGGACAGACAGGACTCAGATGAAGGGGAGCAGCTACTCAGCCCTGGGGAAAACCTCTGGGAATCTCCTGAAACAAGCTCCCACCGTACAGCCCGTCCACGGCAGGGTGGACTGGACATCCAAATATGGCGGCAATCGGTAGTTCACAGAGGAAGTGATGCAAACTCAGCTGCTTGTTCGATTGTGCTGCCCAATTTTATGGCTCTCAGACTAAGAAAGTTAAACCTGAGCCATATGGAGGAAATACTGTTAACCCAGTTTCCTACACGGATGTGTTGCCTGAAACATGTAACGCAAAAACAGCAGGTTCTATCATGATCAAAACTCATAACTGGTAGTTGAAGGAAACATGCATAGAAATTATGAACCTTGCATTGCTGCAGCAAAAACTGTGACAAAGAGCTTCTTGTACGTGTATTGCCTCCCTCACATTACATATATGGATAATGTCATCCTGAAATTAGGAAGTTCAACCATTTCCAGCTCAAATAGGGGGGCAGGTTGATGTAGTTTTGGGGGAAATACGGTGACAATAGGCTTTTTGTCCAGCATAGAGGACACACTGGTAAGAAAGTATTGGTCTCAATATCCTCCTGAAATTTTTACTTTTCAAGAGGTATACATTGTATCATTTTTGCTAGGAATCAAGAATGCAATACAATAATTTAGACCTAACCAGTGTATGAACATATTTAGAAAGTACTGATGCCTTCCATAAAAATCTTTGGGAAAGATGTCCACAGCACATCCAATGCATGCTCTTCTAAGCCCAGCAGATGTTTTTCATGACACACTTTTGTGAGCAAACCTAGTACTTGAGGTGACGGTTGACATGATTCAAGACTGATACGCTGTGTAAGACAATCTCACTGTGTTCCTGAAGGCAAACCTGTTGGAAGCTTGGAAGATCCGGTCTAAGCCAATTCTAGTATAGTGACTAGCTATATTCTTCCTAGGTTTTAAATATAACTATAGCTCTTAGATTTTTTTTTACTGTAATTTTATTATCAGATACTGTGCAGTTGTTGTACTACCCATGAAGGTCAAAGTCATTAATTCACTGTTCCTGCAATGCTATTTTCCTTCTGCTTTTATTCATCATGAGTATGGTATAAAAAACTTCTATGGCTTTGAGAATCATTTCCTGTTGCACTGCATATTGTAAGACAAGTGCAAACGTCTTTGTATTATAAACATAATAAACTTGACATTTTGTAAACATTTTATAGAACTTGAAAGCATCGTAGTGCTTAATTCATGGTCAAAAAAAGACAACCATTGTCATTATATAAACAAGGTACTATATTTCATTCTCAATTATACACTTCTTTTTACAAAAATGGCATCAACGTTCAACAATAAATGACAAGTGCTGACAGGCCGTTCCTGAAGCAGAGAGACGATCCACGTGAGAGAATGGAAACTGATACATCCTGACTGGTCGAAATCTTCACTTCATTAGGACTCCTGGGGTTTCTGGAGCATTGCCACACCAAGCTTCCCCAGCATCAGAAGACTGAAACAAGCAAGTAACAAACTTAACATAAAAAAATAAAGTATATACCCTGTTGGCATGAATGTTATTGGGAACGCAACAAAAGGAAAAGGTATACTCAGCACCCAGCACCCAGTGATCTTTTAATAATGTGGATGAGACAGATACCTTGCCCCTGCTACCAAGCCAGCTGGCATGAACTTCTTGGATCCGTAGAACCTTTTTCCCATGATGGCTGCCAGCGCTCCTGATGTACCTGGAAGACACCATGTAGGGCCAGGGCACAATGTTGGGTAGTTTACAGTGAAGGATTGAAAAATCAGGATGCAGGATCATAGAGTTACCCAGGGGGCCTTAGAGATACCCTGGCATACTTAGTTATCAACACATATTCTTAGTTGTCCCATACGCGACACAGACACAAAGACATTCTTAGTTTACCAACCGAGGGATACCCAAATATTGTTGGGGTCATTGGAGATCTGGTAGGCACCTACACTAGCGAGGCCACCGAAGAGAAGACCAGCAGCCAGGGAGGGGACACTACCTGAAAGGAACCACACATACCAGTTGAACAACAATGCCTGACAGTTATAGAGATTAAATGGTTGTATAAGCTTTCTTAACTGATGTACACAAAACTGCATAAGCAGCAAGGATATTGGGAGACTGGACCTATGTCAACAACTCATGATAGTTAGGAAAAAAAGGTGGACTGGTATTGGTGGAAAATACAATTTCCAATTTAATTTCCATTGTTTTATAGCCTATGATGAATTATGCCACTTTGAAACCCTCACTAGGGTTTGTATGAATAGAGGCAATGGATGTCCCTGTCTAGCTGGCAGCCTGTGAATGTTACCACCAGTGATGTAGTGGTTTTTAACATTTTAAGAGAGAAAATACAGACCCCTACCCTCATCATACAACTTAGATCAATTTCACACTACTTCCTATGATGTTCACTGTGAATTTACGTTTTAACGATTTAGGGCAGCTTTAAAAAGGTGGATAAAGTGAATTCAAGTGGGTCTAAATAAAATGCATACCTGCTTTCACATAACCCATGACTCCCCCGGATGCGACGAGGGCTGCGTATCCATATCCCACCCAGTCCACAGACATGTTGGCCACCTGTCAAGGCAAGTTTACATGTTAACAAGCTGGATGTTCAGCCCAAGCAGGGCAACCACAGCACTCCCTGGTTGGTAGCTACTTACACCTGCAAGAATACTCGAAGAGTAGTTATTATTCGACTGCGCCACCCCTGAGCAGCTGTTACAGAGCACTAACTGAGCGACCAAGACAGTTGGAAACATGGCAGCACCGAGGAGTTTACTCTCGCACAAAACTGCTCGTGATAAATCGTTAACATTGTGGGTTCAGAGAGGAGGGGCGTCTGTCTGGTTCATTAGATAAGAGAAACTGCGTGATAGGCGCCGAAATGCATCAGCATTAGCACCACAACTAACGTTATACCCTGATATCTGTTGTTACAACACATGCAGGTTGGTGTAACTTATTTACACAGCGAGCATGACGCCTATGTTGAATCTAAACGGCACAGAAAGGCTACGCTATTGGTTTGGACGAAAAATGAAGGTTACTACAAATCTCGGGTCAAAAAATATTGAAGTTAAAACGCAGGCTTACGTACAGGTTGGTCCTTCAGTTTGTCCTTTGCCACTGCTGCTCCTTGTTCACCACCGAGAACATATTATTGGTACACATACTGACAGGAAGGAGCTCAGCGACGGGAAATGTAGTTCTCGTACTCGAGAGACTCGTGTTGCGTTCCTGGCAGTTCGGAAAGTCGGAAGTCCCAGCTTCCTACTAGGAAAAATGCAATAGAACGGCCCTTCAAGAAGGAATTCCAAATAGGGAACTCTGGCAGGATTTCTAAACACATACACTGTAATTGCTACAGAGCAATTTATCATGTTTACAATCCTCAAAACATGTTTAGAATCCTCAGGAATGGATTTTCAGTATTGCATGACCTTAAATCCACACCTATGTAGAAAATAGTTAAACCTTTTAAATTTGGTCGTGACATAATAGTGAAATTAGACTGGGCCTCATTTTTCCGGGGACCCCCTGGAACCCTTTCAAGGACCCCTGGCCCGCAGTATGGGAACCAGTTTTATCTTTCCAACCACAAGATGGCACCACAGGATCAGAATAAGGTTTGTTTTCAGCTGCTATATGCCTCAGCATCTCCAAGCTTCTGTCAGACTCTTTAATTCTCTCTTACTTGTCTTCCAAACATATTTTCCTTTGCATGCAGAAAAAAAGTATGCACCAAGGCACGTCGAGGCACACAATATATCCCCCCTGCGTCGGAATGTGCTTTTTCAACAGTGGAGCCCTTTTGGGTCAAAGGTGATTACCATGAAAATGAGCAGGATTAAGCTTGGAAGGGTGTTTTCATCTAAGAGAATAGGTTTATCCAAGTGCTGTCAATGGCGTCTATTTTGGATTTGATCAAGAGCTAAATAATTCTGCCATTTGTGAGCACATATCATATTTCAACTCAATTGGCTTGTGTTAGTTTTGACCACCTTTTTTTTTTTTTTTTTTTTGGTTTTGACTGGCACCGATTTGGCACCTCCATTCACTGGAATGGGGCTAGCGCACACATTCTCATTTGGTTTCAATTACATGCAATATATCTGCTGTATGTCTGAAATCCACTGCGTTTTCTCTCTGCTCCTGAAGCAAGATGGCGCTAGAATACAATTTATCCTCCTCGGGGAGCAGCATTTGATCCAGTAGGCTGTATTCCAAACCTTTTCCACTCAACAGATACACATTTCATGAATTTCACAAAGGTGTATGTTCTTTTTTGTACCTTGGATACTGGTAACGGGATAGCCACTGACTTCAGCAGTCACGTATGACCTGAGCTGGGTTGTGAGTGTGGTAGGTTAACTTTATGACACATCAAGGTGAGCATATTTCCTTAGATGATTTTCTAACTTCTCCTTCGCTGGGGCTGAGGGTTAGTCCCATCACTGATCGACAATTCACAACAATGAAACAAACAGTCAGAAGCTTCCCGTATAAGTTTCACAACATTTCTTCGCAATAAATATTACGCACAAATTCCGAAGATGCGGCTGTATTTGTGTCTACATTGTCAGCATTTCGCATTTTCGGCAGCAAGACATAGACCTTTAATGTAGACATATTCACCACCACCAATAATAATAATAATTGGATAATAATAGGATGATTTATTTTATCTGCTTAATATTAATAGGTCTACAGAGTAGCTAAGGTGCAGTTATTGTCATTAAACACAGGGAGCAGTTGTATTAAGCCTAGCTGAAATGATGCCGGAGGGCCCGTGCTATGGTGGAAGTGGTTGAAACCAAGCCCTAGACAAACAGGCTGGATATTCAAATGGTACCCCGCTCTTGTCTAAGTAACACACTCTCAGACCGACTTCCCTCAGCAGCTCTGCTTTATAACTTACACCTCCCTTAGTGTGCAGCGCTCCAAACAATGTTTCTGCTCACCCCTCTTATGTCCGGGCCTAGTAGGTCTGTATAGCTGCAGGTATTGTGTGTGCAGTTAATATCGATCGTTTGGTCGCCTTTGAAGTCAAACATGAAGGGTTGTTTTAAATATTTTATTGAAAATAACGCTAGAAAAAAACAACTATAGATTATATGTGGAGTTATGCATTTGCAAATATCATAACTAAAGAATTCATTGTGAAAAATACAAAAAATATTTTCCCCGTAAAAAGTTGGTTCAAAAGTCCCAGTGCATGCATGAAATATATTTCATCCAGGCAGATCTGCCTGCCTGAAGATCGCCGTGCAACGCAACTCTGTTAGCGCGCACACTGCAGTCAATCTGCACGTGATCCGTCAGAAACTTGAAAGAAAAAGGGGTTTGGACTAATAGCTGGGACCATTATCACCTGGGTGCGCGCACGTGTTGCTCTCTTCTCTCTCTCTGTGTGTGTGTTTGTGTGTGTGTGTGTGTGTGTGTGTATGAGCGAGAGAGAGAGAGAGAGAGAGAGAGAGAGAGAGAGAGAAAGAG
>CABFOQ010004112.1:11357-21525 GCA_900660455.1 Gephyroberyx darwinii | reverse complement strand
TGGAGACGCAGCGCAAACACAAAGGTCTCCATGAAGACGGCATCCTAGGCAGGAGAGCAGAAGGTAAACGTCAGGAAGCTCTTCCTCTCATTTGGGAATTTCAATGTGACACAATCCATGTGAAACTGCCAAGAGTGGTTTTTATAATAAAGCTTCGAAGTTGTTGTCCCAACCAAGAATGTAACTACAAAGTACTCTAAGAAAGCTCATGAGAAAAACTACAATAGGGGATCTTCACCATGATTTTCTTCTATTTGTGTGCATGGGCTGAACTAGACCTAGACTAAACCTAGTCACAATCTAAAAGCAACATAATTTTTCATATATAACTGTTAAGGTTCATCAACTTGTATGTGGTGTATGTGTGCTAGGGGTCCATTAAATTGAAATACAGCTTTAATGATACACTATACGCAAAACAAACAGTGGAAAGGCCAAAAAGGAAATTCCCAGGGGAGGGAACAGCGTCAGCAGCCGGAGAGAGAGTGACCTTTCCACCACTGAGTCAGTAAGGCAGCCTGAGCTGACACTGGAGGGTAACTTACAGCAGCCCTGGAGGGACAATCAGTGCTGCTATGAGGTGGATGTTTAAACACAAACCACAAACTACAGGCACACTACAATTTGAAGTTTCATTTGAAGTTTCAGCTATCTCAGATACTGCTCCTGTGCTCTGCATTACCTGACTGCACTCCTTGATCGAGCTCTTGAACTGTATGGGTTTGGGCACGGTAATGATCCCTTTAAATCCAATCTTTTGTTGCTCCCCGCCATCCAGAGGGAGGTTAAGGTCTGAGCACTGATAAGAGGAAGAACAGTTTTAGTAGAGTCTATTCATAAAGCACTTCAAACAGGTTTGTCACAAGTGTGAAAGGACATAAGACACAGATAAAAACAAGACAAAACAAAGGCAACCTGAACGACCTGATATCAGGCAAGAGACTGTGTGTATGCATGTGTGTGAGTGTGTTGTTAGTTAAAAATGTCTATGGAACAGTGAATACAGCTTCACAACACACACACACTTTATGTTTGGAGTGGATGCGTTCTTCCTCAGGAGAGTGATCGCATCTGCTCTTTATCAGCGAAAACCCATGACACGACACACTGAACACTGTGCATGAGCATCAATCAGGACAAACTCAACCTTCTCCTGAGTGGCCAAGCCAAAGTTAATAGAGCATTGAGAGCAAGCTAATGCGATCCGGTTTCAGGTACCTGGATTCACAACACACAGAGGGCCCATTGAAAAAAGCACAATGGAGCATTTAGTCCCTCTGAGCTCCCCCCTCCTCAAGGCACGTAACCTTACCTGGACCAGCGTGATCCACACCTGCTCCAGAGCCTCCTGGTAGCTCAGTCGGACGCACACCTTGCCCAGCTCGCGCTCATCCCCAGACAGGGTGATGGATTCTGTAACATATGGGTATGTTGGAAGTGTGTTTAGCCGTCCCATTAGCCTGTTGTTGGGGCGTAACGTGGTGAGGCGGGTAATAGCCTTAGTGTAGGTGCAGGGTAGCGGACCTGAGAGTGGTTCTGGTCAGTGGGTTTTTATCCAAAACATCATAACTTATACTGAGATTAAAACTCATAAAACGTATATTCTATAAAAAGCAGTTACACCCTTTTTGCACCAAATTGAACCTGAAAATTGGATCTTCTTATGGTTACAAGAAGGTCGATGGTTTGACCATTTTGACCATCAGATAGAGCTCAACAAGAACTTTCCAACAAAATGTCACTTACATCCCTTTTGCACCAAACCCTTGAATGTATCTGTGATGGGAAGTGGCTGCCTGATAACTCCAGTGGCACACCCCGCTCACACCCTCCCTTTCTTCCTGTAATATCCAAACTAGTTTTTCACATAAAAGATCTCCCAAAGCAGCACTAGGGACAGCTACATCTGATCCTGTGTATCGGCAAATGAATGACAGCCTTGTGGTTTTGTTACTGCAAAGCAAATATTAGTAGTAGCATTGAAATTTTGTCATGAAAGACAAATACAAAAAAACAAGGATTAAATTCTGCATTGGCAACCTGGGCTTTTGTTTCCAACATTAATAACTTGATCTCTATAAAAACAAACCATTTATCTCCTGTAATAACAAAGCTGCCTGTCTACATGGGGATATATCTCTGTGTAAGAATGCTTATCTATGATGCTGAATGGTCAACCAGAGTAAAAACATTTGGGAGTGATTACCGTGTCTGCCCTTTCACGGTTACACAATGCAGAGTGATCCTAATCTGACTCTGTCCCGTGGGGATTGGAGGGGTTGAGCGGGAACTGTGAGCGATGTGGTGGGAGTGTGGGGGGGGGTGTATCCTTTTGTTTTTGCCTTTTCTCTTCCCCGAAGAGGACGCCACAAAACAAACTTTGTCCTAAAGAATGTTTGAAAAGGGGAAAAAGGGGTTTTGCAGCTGGTGGTGAACGTGTTTGACAAATAGTTACCGAGGCTGCTTTCAATGGAGCCCATCATGGAGGAGGCGCTGCTCTGGCCGCTGGACGCAGAGTCGAAGCGCTGTAGACCAATAAAAAGACATACAGAGAGAGAGTCAGGACACCACAGTCAGTCACGACAGCGGGATCACTCGCTCTCATCACGACCTGATAACTCTTCCCTTGAAGAAACACTCTCCCCTACCTTCCTCCCACATCTAAATCAATCCCGCCCCCATCTCCCGAATCTTCCTCTTCTTCTTGCACTGAAGATGCTGCTACGTTGAACACCATTTCTCCCTGGCTCTCATTTCTTCTTTACCCAGCACTTCCCATCAAACATGTTCATTCTGGGAAGGCAGGGATATTTACTCCATCGATTGCCGAGGCGCTGTGCCTTTCACTCTAACGCTACTCACTCCTGGTTGCTCATAATGTTGGTAATCTAAACATTAAAAGCTAATTCTACCGTTGCACCCATTGCAAGTTGCTTTGGATAAGGGTGTCAGCTTAAGTCTTAAAATGTGACGCTGAACAGTTAGATAAAAAAAAAAAGCTCTGGCCGTGCTGCTTTTACGTCGCTGTGACGTTTATCGTATTCAGAGCTTTGAGGGAGATATTGCAATGTTTATCGTGGTTTTGGGCGAGACATGGGACAGATTGCTCACAACACAGGCTGCCAAATACTCATGTTAAGTAATAAGGAGCTGGTGACAAGCCTACCATACCATATCCTTTATATAACAAAGAAAACTGCCCTGGCTTTACTCTTTGTGTTCCTCGTTGTAATACTGATTAAACATCACTTCATCCAAGAGAACCAGGTATGAGCCGACTCTGAAGGGCTTGAGCTGAGCGACACGTGGCAAATGGGAATAAACGCAGGGACACACATGGACTAGGAGGAGTCCTTTATATTCTTGTGTATTCAAGAAAGGCACCAAACCTTTTTTCGCTCGCTGGTCCGTCTTGGAAAAGTTAAAAATCCAACACGTTTTGGCTAACACGCCTTCATCAGGAGGAGAAACAAATGCCAATACACTCTCACAGAAATAGAGAATACCAGTGAATGAACACTTTTTGATATTTTGTCACTAAGAGGAGTTCCCTTGGCACCTTTCTTGAACGTACATGTTCTTCATCTGTGCCTGTTTTCAACTAATAGGAAGTGATCCCCCCAATTTTCCCCTTAAACCAATGAATTGCACTTTCACATTGCTGATAAGGACGCTGGGGTGGTGGGGGGGGGGTTGGCTGTAGAACTATATTAAGACTAAGTTGACACATGGTGAGAAACGGCGTGTGAAAACAGATTAGATAGAGAACAACCTCACCTGCATGTGGCTCAAAGGGCTGGACAGATCAAACATGGAGCTGCTCAGCCTTTGCCTGCCAGGTTTCAAATCCCAACCTAGAAACCAACCGACAACATTTCACATGAGCATGAAGGTGATTTGCTATGTGGGTTCATCAATCATAATCTTATTATGTCTCAATCTGTAGAAAGCTGTTATGAATTTGGATATAGATACAAAATATTTACTGCACTTTCCTATAGTAAAGGCTGAATGTAGTTTTGTAGAGTGGTAAGTATAATCTACTATTTCTCTCTGCTCTGTAATCTGCTCTGTTGTCCTTCTATTACGTTGTGTGGGAAATGTAACAGTGGCCAAATCCAGACACACACACTCTGATATGAAATTTCATATTTAGCTTCTCAAACATGTATGACGTCACCTCACTTGCCTTTTGAGAAACGTGCGTTAAAACCTTGAAACCGCCTCAAAAGGTGTGTGTCTGAATTTACGTTACAACGAAGTTGTCAGAATGTCCAGGGTTGGCGAAGTTACTTTAAAAGTTACTTTGTATTCCATTACAGTTTCCTCATTATAAGTATAACACAAACTCAGAAATGTATTCTGATTACTTTCAAATACTTTGCCATATTTGAGTTCAGGAAATGTTTTTCAGGTTTGGTACTCCCAGGAGTAATCCTCTAACTTCACAGGTATCTCTTACTCCAGCCATTGAAGTGATTCTGATTCCAATTACGTGACCATACAACTTGAGAAGCATGAATGGAGTTTGTGATTTTGTGAATGGATATCTGCTACCTGGGCCTTGGGGACTGGAGGTCCTGTTCTTGAGAGTGTCACGGCGGGCCGACCCGGGGGAAATGTACTCCGCCATTTGACCCTGGTGGAAGCTGGACTCTGGGTTGTAGATGATGTGACTGGTTCCTGACAGCTCTGCCTTCCTCTCTGCATATGTGGCCCTGGCTGAACCTGCGGGTAAGCAGCAGGACTGGGGGTCAATTCACCTCCAGTTTGACCCGATTGTTTATTTGAATGTGTAAACTGACAACAGCAATTCACTTTGGATTCATTCTGATTGATGAAATCTCAGGTGATATCTCAGACACCACTGGTCGGATTTTGACGAAACGATAGTTATGTACTATAACTTTAGTTCTATGATCGTAGGAAAAGCCGTTTAGGCTTCGCCTTATGGGCTATGCTCGTGCGCAAGCACTGAAAATTCAACAATGCACCTATCAGCCGGGGCTCCGCCCCCAAGCACCTGTATATAATGTTGTGTCTCCCGACATTCGTCCTCCACGATTTTCTTTCTGCGAACCATGGAGGGGACAGCAGGTGTGAAACTAAACGGCTTTGCCTACGATCATAGAACCAGAGTTATAGTACATAACTATCGTTCTATTTCTCGTAGGCTTCGCCGTTTAGGCTTCACCTTATGGGCTAAGGCAAAGCCACGAGCGGAGCCTGATCGATGTACCCCTGCTGGACCCAAAGGCCCGAGGGGCAAAAGACACATAATATTCTGAATATTCTGAATAACATACATAATCCAGAAATACCTGGTCATGTTGGTTCATGCTCAAGTTCATGCATCACATGAAAATACAGTATAATCGAACCTTTGCCATTGCAGTTGACACCAAGAGCGAGCCCGGACAGTCAGTTATCCCTGTATACAGTCTGCTGTTTCTTCATGCAAACATAAGTCTTCATATTGAAGGACTCTTTGTTAGCCCTTGTAGAACAGTGGGAAAGTCCCAGCGTGGTGCTAACACCCGTTTGACTAGCCTTACGCGTCTGGCCCCCTGTAAGAATCTCTTGACCAGGGGACCATCAGCGGACCCCCGAGAATCGGAGGTTGCTGAACGGTGCCTAGGGCTTGTGACAGTGCGTTCTGTCTCATCGGGACCGGGACATGGATTGTAGCTACGGGAACCACAGGGCTTCCCCGAATCTCTGCCAGATCTGCCAGACATGAGGTCTGCGCCGACATTCTGGTTGCCCGCGATGTGAAGAGCTCTCAGACTGAGGAGGTTCTGGAACGCCCAAAGCCAGAGCTCGACTGCCACGTTGTGAAGGGCAGAGGTACGTACTCCCCCTTGGCGGTTGATATAAGCCGCCGCCGACATGGTGCGTGGCTAGTTCCAGCACATTTATGTGAGCAGAGGGAGGAGTCTGCCACCGAGTGCCGACTGAGTGGTAGACAAGATGTCACTGACTGATGTCGGAGCGGAATGGACAACATTCTGCACTTGTGGCGCCTGGGGTCTAATTTCTGGGAAGAGAAACGCAGGTTTAAAGGGGGCCCCCCTCTAAACCTGGGACCCTTGGGGGGCTATGACCGGCCCTGGCTGCTTACTTTCCCCCAGACAGCCGTCAGACTGTTGGGAAGAGGATCGGGATCTCCACTGCTCGCCTTGCCGTCATCTACCTCCATATCAGGAGGGCCGACAGCATCAAAAATGCCGAGCGCCTCCTGCAGAGGGGTATCAGGAACGAAGTGGCGGTATCTAGCCACTAGCCTATCCCTGGGAAGGGAAAGTCAAGCGGCACAGTCCGCCGTTCTTTCCATGGTGGCTTTAGCAGGGTCTGTGCCGAGGCAGCAGAAGCATGAACAGTGGCCGTCCTCCGGCAGAAGATCCGCCGGGCAGGAATTACAGCTCTTGGCCCTGAAAAGGGCCGTTGTTTCGCTGATCAAGGAATTCATACTCTTTTTCTCTTAGGTGTTCGCTGAACGAAAAAGGAGGATGAATGCTGGGAGACATGGCATTATATACAGGCACTTGGGGGCGGAGCCCCGGCTGATAGGTGCATTGTTGAATTTTCAGTGCTCACGCTCTCGCACACGAGCATAGCCCATAAGGCGAAGCCTAAATGGCGAAGCCTAAACGGCAAAGCCTACGAGAAATAGAACTTGGAGGGATGATACATTTTGGCGCCGTGTCCTTGTCCTTGTTTTTAAAAACGTTAAACCGATTGGCCTAAAGAGGGCGCTATAACTAAAGGTCAACATTTTTAACTCAAATGTGATATCTCAGACACTGCTGGTGCGATTTTCATTCAACTTGGAGGACACAAAAAATACACTAATTGAACTGATGGGGCGCTATAATAATAATGAATAATAATAATAATAATAATAATAGGCAAAATTTCAAACTTTGAAAGGTCCTAACTCCTACACTAAGTCAAAAAGATCTTGCTACACAAATCCAACTATCCTTACAAATTACACAGATTGGCCTAATGGGGCTCTATAATTGAAGGCCAAAATTGCTTAGACAAATGTGATATCTCAGACACCACTGGTCCCATTTTGACGAAACTTGCATGAGCATTTTGGCCAATGTCTGAGATCTCTACTGCTAATGTAAAAGTGTCCAGAGACACTGAGGGAAGGGGATTGGTATTCTTTCCCATAGCAACATTTTAAGAAAAGAAAAAAAATCCCACTTTCCTCTAACATCCAAGCCTGTGGTGGGATTCACAAAAGTTCTCTTTAGATAGATCTTAAATAGAAGAACTTCTTAAGAAGAAACCCTAACCTGTTCTTACGGTTTATCTCTTAGGAATTTTTCTTGGTTTCTTATTTACAAACTTTTCAAATAGGGCCGACCTAGCAACCATGATGTCAACAAGCATAAAAGGGGGATTTTCCTCCCTAACTACAACCCATAATACATCCACCTAGAATACAATTTGGAACAATTATTAACAATTATTAAGGGTGGCTAAATTTAGGGTTTAGTTAAATAAGTAACTTTAAGTGCAGGAAAAGGTTCAGGTTTTGGTTAAGGCCTTTTAAGTCCAACTGTCTAATTTGCTAGTTTCTTTTCATGACACTGAGACATACGGCAAATATTTTGATGAATAGCTTTTGGAAATCCGGCCCCAGGTTTCTATAGGTGCTGACTCCTTACAGACCGAACAGAGAACACCCAGAGATGAGATCGTTTTACAGTACATACTCTGTAGCCCAGACTGTAAATTGGGGTAGCGTGATCCTCTAGGTTGGATGTAGGAGGGCTTGAACGTTGGCAGGACAAAAGGCACCTCTCTCCCATCTGGAGGAAGCTTGGACAAGAGGTAGTCTTCTGAAACCCCCTTCCTCCCATCATCTGGCCCCCGCCCTGAGGCGGCTGGCTTGGCAGGAGGCATCTTCACTGAGATCACTTCAAAAGGAGAGGAAATCCACCATCACACAATATGAAAATGAAACGTCGAAAATGAAAATGAAGCTGTTTGACATGCAGACGTCAGCTTACCTTGAGTCTCCTGCTCCTTCTCCTTCCTCATGAAATTCTTGCAGCAATTTTTGAGGCATTCCATCGCTGGCATTGAGAAGAATTTCAGTGGTGAATAATCTGAAATGGGGAATCATTTAAAATCACACACATTTATTAAGCTTTTACTTTCAATTTTAATTTCAACCCATTGTGTTTTTGATTACTTTCACCTCATGTCACCACTGAGCAGCTTTAAATGATTATTTTCTTATATTTTTATTGTTGGATCCTTCCTTCTGTCCTATGTTTTGTATTTATTTTTGTTTTATCTCTTCTGCTTTGTGTCTCCCGTGAAGCACTTTGTAACTCGGTTTTGATAAGTTCTATATAAATATAAAGTTTTTATTATTGTTATTATTATTATTAGTCTTTACAAGTTATACTGTAGATTAGGCTACACAGCAAACACTAAAATCACTGATTCATTCATAGTGCAGGAAAATCTTAACTTGAAAATGTATTTGAGACTCAAATGCTTCCATATGGGCAGGAAATATGTAGAAAAGGGTAATAACAATTTCACGAGCCTGTAACTAATCAATAAAAACTTCAATATGACTTGAAATATTGCAAGTCAGTCAATCTTGCGCTGCGTAGTGCTGCGTGGGTGTATATAGGAACTGGGTCGCTGTAGCCTTGTTACACAGCAAAAAAATAAAAAAGATTATTTCAAACTAACAGGCAAAGAGCAGAACTTACCCCGGAGGTGTTGTCACTGAGAGAGGATAAACTTTATATGTCCGGCGGTGCAGTTCACCCTCCCGGCGGCGACTACAGAGAAATGCCAGTCGGGGCGCAGCAGTTCAGGTTTATCACACAGTGCTCTCTCTCGCTCTCTCTCTCTCTCTCTCGCTCTCTTTGTGTGTGCGTGTGCGCGCGCGCGTTTCTCTCTTTCCCGGATTGACATACGATGTGCTTCCTTCTGTGAAAACATGTGAGAGCACTTTCTGTTTATTCTTTTTGTCTCGCACGCTCAGTCACTGCGATCCTGGCGCGAGTCCACCTAGCCCTGACACAGGGCCCTTTGGGAGTCTTTCATCATATGGCTGTTTACCTCTCCCATAGGGTGCTGTCCTGCTCCGTTGACCTTTTACCGCACGAGCCCAATAACGAAACGAATACGTCAAATTTCACTGACCTAACCAGATATCCATAATCCTTCACTTGTCTACTTTAATGGCGGCGGGTGGCGCTCCATCTCCTATGCACAAATAAACTTTTATACTTTATTAAAGACAGGTATACTCCAACATTTCCATTGTAATGAAATCCAAGATGGCTGAAAGACTCTTCTTTGGCATCTTTGCGTCCGCACAATATGTACAGGCTCCTGTATCAGGGCTAGAGTACACGCAGTAACTTTATTTTCGACTTTTCATCCAACGCAACACATTTTCTTCTTGTCCGGATATTAACCCCACCATACAGGTTCACAGGTCCAGTTTATCTTTATTTACTGACCAGGCTCACTTACAAGATCTCATTGGAATAAAATGTGAAATAGGGAGACAGTAACTAGGAATCAAAGCATCACTGACCTCAAGAGCCTGCTTACATCATGGCCAGCTATGTGGTGAATACATTTATTGGTCTAAAGGAGATTGCTATCAATAATTCAGTGGATGGCTGATTGGTACACAATTTCAAAATTACCACAGATGAAAAATGACGTTTCTATAAGTCACAGGCTCTCCCCCTGTCTCCTAGTTGGCACCTGTTTGTAAATGATACAGTCTTATCTCACTTTTGGTTTCAGGCACATAAAGGTCTTCATGGATCAACTCACATACTGTAAACTCACTTTCACAGCTTATCTGACGGGAAGAAGATTCACAGACAATTGAAGGGGGTGGGGCGGGGCGTGGGAAAAGATCACAAAACTGTATTATGGATGCATAAACACACACTGAGTTTCAATATGGGGTAATTTAAGACATTTTCAGGTAATTTTCTAAAATAGAGGATGACAGAAATTGTACACCATAAATATCCCTCTGTGTCGAAAGTCCATCTCATAGCCATAAAAGCTCAGCGTCCATTAAAACAGGGTGGGGATGGTAGCATAAGATTCCTTCCCATCTTTACTGAGTCTTTATCGGATGCGTCTTTATTGAGGATGA
>CABFOQ010004109.1:31056-41286 GCA_900660455.1 Gephyroberyx darwinii | reverse complement strand
CTACCAATGATCGCATCAGAAATGAAGACGTGGAAAAGGCCATTGCTGTAGAAGTTGAGCTCGAAAAGTGCCGGCACAGTGTGACTGGGGGCAATGGTGAACTCGCCATTGCGGTTTGCACTGCTGGTCACGTTGACACAGTTGCCCAGCAGGTGGAGGGCGTGCATGACCACATCCTCTGAGTTGCCCGAGAAGCCCAAATCAAAGTCCCGTGACAGGATCTCCTCCTTCATGTTGAAGAAGTCCTCCACCAGCTTGGACAACGCCACCCCCTGGAGCAGAAGGGGGAAACAGGGGCACCAGTCCATGGGTTAAGTAGAAAAAAGAAACTTGTGTCATCTATCAAAACTGTTGAGTGCATCATCAATCATAGCAGAAAGTTTTTCTACACTCATGTAGCACTGTATTATGGGAGTTGTTTTTTTTATTACTATTTTCTAAATAGTACTTTTTAATGTCCACCTAATTAAACATCCCAGCATTTTCATTATAATAACATTGGAGTTAAATTTGCTTTATGAAACATTTTCAAATTAAGTCTACCGAAACAGCCTGATGATCAGCAGGTATACGAATTTGGACATTAAGTTGGATTCAGGGGATGACTTTCGAATGAATTTGTCAATTTGAAAATATGAAAATAAGAGCAAAATTCATAAAGAACACTAAGAAATGATGCAGTACTTTTAGTACTACTAAGAGCAGGACTAGAATAATATGTTTCATGTGTTGCACTGGACATTTTAACATGACAGTAAGGCAATTTCACACTGTGCCAGCAGAGGGCAGAGGCCTACCGCTATTCTACATAGATGTGGAGAGAAATGTGAGAAATGTCTTGTGAAAGCGACGGAGCACGACGGCCAAGAAGCAGACAGAAAGGTAAAGAGGAGAGAAAGAAGAGGAGAGGAGGAATAGAAATTTGAGGAATGGGGTTACATAGGGAAAAAAAGATAGTGGTGGGCGGAGCACGAGGAAGAGAAATGTGAGACAGCTACACTTACCTGTCTGTGTCTGTACAGCAGCAGACAGGCTACGATGTGGGTAGACATGACTGCTGATGACTTATTAGCCGCTGTGAGGGGGGATATAAAAAGGACATGTTGACTGACTGCTACAATCATGGGAGACAGACGACGACAATGTCAAAGCAGACACCTTTTGACCTGACCAGTGGGTCCTACCTAGTATGAGTACAATGCTGCACAACACAATGACAACATCACATGGAGGGATAGCAATGTGACAGAGGGGGCCGGTTGGTTGTATGACCGGCGATATGTAATAACCAACACATATTGTAAATATTATGAATTTAACAAATTTTACCCACTTGGCAAAAAGGTAACTGCAGGTCATTGGACACGAATAAACCTCAGAAACATATGAAAGCGAATATGAATATGCCCAGGGTATGTGATAGGCATGATTGCAAAAAACACAGGGCTGATCAGAAAGAGACAAATATATCCATGACACTGAAAGAGAGAGAAAAGGATCTGGAGTGTAAAACATTTACGGCAATTCCATCTTTCTCCTGCTTCTCTATCCTCCCCTTCCTGCTATTGGCTGAAAACAACATGCCATCCAGCTGGAGGGCTTGTGATTGGCTGAGGGCAAAATAGGACTAGGAGTAGGAGAATGCAGTTGAATGAGCCGGGGAGAACCGGTTTTTGTTGTGCTACCACAGGACAAAAAACCCTGAGTGATGTTAAGGGGGTGGACTGATGCTGTGCTGTGTTGGATTTCAATTAAAGGAGGTAGCATGATAGATAGTATTTCACGACTGCTTCCTTTGCTGCAGCAAAGCAGGTGCACCACTGACACAGCATGAGAAGGAGATCTTTGTGCTTAGACAACAAGATTTCCTTTGATGAAAAGAATGTGCCTGATAGTGCAGCAAGCATATGCCCCAGTAAAGCTGTGTTTTACAATAGCAGCCTATAGAAATAAAATGAGAGTTAAGGTGAAAAATGATTGATATCTGCCTATGGGGGAAAAGATTCGCTTAACATTAAAATGAACTTATCACTCATAGCTCTTCTTAATCATGCTGAATAGTGGCCAGGATTATTGAGGTGCAAATGAATTGTGAGAGGTTGTATTTAACAAGCAGAAAATGTAGAATATGCTTGTTAACTGCCATTATCAATGTCACTGGCTAAAAAAAAAAAAGAAAAAAGAAAAAAGTTGACTTTCTACATTGCGGTAATACCACTGACTTAGTGTCTGAAAAGCCCTTACTAAAGAGGACGTGCTTGGCCAGGTTGGCAATGACCTGTCGTCTGCAGAGCTCATCAGGCAGCTCAGGGTTCAGCTGTTCCTCCTCCTGGCCCTCAAACAGCACAGCGTCAGGTCTGGAAGAAAAACAACAACTTAACATGTACAAATTCAGTCTGCCAAATAGGTCTGCCCCCTCAGTCTGCCACTGAGGAAGAAGTCAGCTCAGAGAGAGAAAAAACATTTTACTGTCTTAGTTGGATAATGAAGTTATGTTATTCTATGCTATTCTCTTCATGTTAGGGATGCAGACTTTAAAATTTTTTACCAAATCACAGGGGACAAGATATGAAGAAATTATATAAGTGTTATCCAAATATCTGCCTGACAATGATGGTCATTAGAACATGGAAGGCATAGTTTAAGGTAGTGGTTTTCAATCACGTGCCATCGGGGAACAAGAGTCATTTATAGTTTTTCACGTCAGTGAAACACGACACCAGCTCATTTCACAAATCTCCTCTCTGGCTGAAGGTGTGCTAATCAGTGAAATGAACCTCTGTAGTGTTTGGTTGGAATGAAAACCTGCATACTCACAATGACACTGATTTAAGGACAAAAAATTTAAATGATTGCAGACACACTCATATCTCCCATCTCTACCCACTCTACCTAATAGCAACAAGCAATTCCTAACAGACCACAGCACTACTATAACTTTAGTGCAGCCCAATTAAAAAAATATGATTGAATGTTTTCTGATTGAACCTTTCAAAATATGATTTTCAATCAGAAAACAAACATCAGGCAAATGACTTATCCCTCCCACTGAGATGACATGTGTAGCCTCATAAATCCAAACACGACTCAATCTGAGTGTATATTAAGTGTATAGTTTGATCAAAGTAAACTCCAAACCAGATTGATCTTAAAACTGTAATATGCATTAAATGTCTATATTTTCATTTCTTCTATGTAAAACTAAATGTTTGCTCTAAATATCCTGCACAAGTTTAATCCGCTGTGCTGGTGTGCGTTATGAATCATAACATGTTATTTGGAGTGGCTCCAAACAAGCTTGTATGGAACAGTGCTGCCCTAGTGAGATTAAGACTTTTATTGTGAAGAGACAGTGTTGGCCCAGTTGTCCCTAGCCTGTGTTAACGTCAGTGCTCTGCTGTGAAGCCATGGGAGGGAGAACCTGAGGAGAGTACCGGAGGGTTCATAATGATTCAGCTGGGACAGTGGGGGCTACTTAAGTGTACATGTACACTGAGTAGATGAAGGGGTCATTAATGTCCAGAGTGAGGAGGGCAGGCTGTGTGTGTAGGTGTACGTGTGCATGTGTGTATACTTTAACTTTAACATTTTTGGACAAGGATGCATTTTACTGCACTGTAACATACTGGGGCCTTATTTAGGCATTTGTTTTAAATGCATCATATTTTTGACATTGATGTACATCTGGGCTGGCCTGATAATGGAAATTTACATGGACTATAAATTCAAAATCATATTGTGATATATTGTAGCGTGTGTGTGTGTGTGTGTGTGTGTGTGTGTGTGCACCTACTGTGCGGAAATGATGGTGGGCACCAGGGTCTGTTCCAGGGACAGAGGCGGTGGAATATGGCGGCTTCTCTGGGTGTCCAGGTACTCCTACATTTGATCCACAAAAGGCCCATTAGAAATCTCTATAGGTGGAAACAACTCCTCCTTAAATAAAGTTGATTGGCGATAGCTTTTTTATATGCTAGGTGTGTATATGCTAGTGGAGCTCTGCCATCAATAACCTTAAGGGAGAAAGGCTGGGTGAAGTCGACTCGGACACAACCATAGTTCTTCCTCAGCATCCTGAACACGCCACACGCTACACCCCACAGACTCTCATTCTTCTTGGGCTTACCCTGGTGAGATTGAGAGGTGGGGTCTGTTAGCATGTAGATGAAGGCACAAAGGACACTCAAATCTAAGCTGCCAATATAAGCAGCCATAACAATCCTCAGATACACATGACTACACAATTAAAGTTCTCTTATCCCATTCATTCTGCTTCTTGTGTCAAAAACACACCAATCCCCTCCCCTTCCAAAATCCAAATATTCCATGCTCATACAATTTTATTCTCATTTGATTTATTGGCATGACATACAGAAAACACCTATGCTGCCAAAGCAAATGCAATCACACGTGCACACACACAGCTTTCCAGTCCTCACCAGCTGCTCGCTATTGTAGTTGCCCTCGATAATGCGGTCGTAGGAGATGCCAACTGGCACCACCAGCACATCTGCGATGGCCCCAGTACACAGTGTGTCCACCACGATGGAGAGCATGCCGGCACGCGCCGGAGATGGCTTACCACTGCGGGAGCGTGTGCCCTCCAGGTAGACCTCCAAAAACTGCTGCTGGCGCAACAACTCCTCCGTGTACTGGGGGAGGAGAGGGGAAGGAGAGCATGGGGAGGTAAATGGGGTGAGACACAGAGAGGCAGGTGAAGGAGAGAGATGAAAAGTGTTCAAGTCAGGAGGTGGAATAAAAGTGAAATAAAACAGGTGGCATGGGAGGTCAGAAGTCAGACAAATGTATATACCCAGTGTGAAGAGTGACAGTCCTGGTGAACAGGATGCATTGCTGCCACAGTCTCATACACTTAAACTTAACTGCAATTCAGTTGTGGAAGTCAAGGAAGCTAAGGCTATGCAGCTGTGTAACCTGAAAACAAGTTCAAGATGAGAGGTGATCACCCGCAGTACTTGGGCGCAGTTTCACCCCACACACATTACAGGGAACTGGGCACATGCCAAGGCAGCTATGACGTGCTAGGCTCCTGAGTACAGTATGTACACAGCTGTCTCTTGCTGTGTAGAGACTTTGAGGAGAAACTATGGCCTGAAATAGACCCCAGGCTGTGGCATTTGGAGTAAGCTGTGAAGTAGACATCCACATTGTTTCCACTATCTGAGAGCAAACAATGTTGCAGCGGCACAGTCTATGATCGTAAAACCTTCAACAAGCAATAATCTATTTCCTACCAAATTAAAGTAATACTGGCTACGCTTTCCCCAATTACAGCATCATGTCACTAAACATAGTCAGTATAGAATATAGAATGGGATGTGTGGTAAAATGTTAGAGGTAAAATAGAGTAAAGTGTTTTTCACTGTGTCCTAAGCAGATCCTCTTATCTTAGGTGCAGCTATGCATGGCCCTCTCTTGCTTTCCACCTCATCCCAGACACACAAAAAAAATTAACAGTAATCCTCATTAGTAATGGAATTTTACAATTAATCCACTAAGTAGCCGATCCATTTTGTGGGAAGCATGTTTAAGGGTTTCCCATTGTAAGGTGTAGTACAAGTAGCTTATTCTGAGTCGTCACTCCAATTAGTTCTACTTCAGTTTTTCTCAGTAATAGAAGTTTTTTAGGCCACATTATCCAAACAAGTGAACACAATGTTCAGATTGCAGTTATAATAAGCTGATTTATCACGCAGCCCTTTTTACTTATCCAAAGAACTCTTGTAGCAGCACTTTTCTTGAGACACTAAAGGCACACGTTGTTAGGAGTACATTCCAAACAGACACACTACATAGTTAAAATGACTTAAATATGATCTTTAATTAAATGGTTTTCAGCCCCACTAGCATTATGCAACACATGTTTCCAATATCTTAACCACCAGAACATTGCTACAAATGCTTTTTGGATAGAGTAAAAGGCAACCGAGTTCAAAGCTGATAGATCACTTAAAAGCCACATCCCTTTTCCGATATTACACACATATTACACAGCTACAGGGATAAGCTATACTATGGCAGTCACGTGACTCAAAGCTGTGGCCATACAGTTACAAGATGATCTAACCACCAGGCTACCCTTCCACTCATACCAAGTGATATAGAGTTACTGACAGTATGTCAAAAGATGTGTAAGCCTACTTAAGCTCCCAATAGAATAAAGTTTAGGCCATATGAGTAGGATCAACATCAGTGTAGTATTGGAGAGCAGCATACCTCAGCTGCTTAGCATCCTTTTTTTGTAGCAAGCATTACTAGAAAACGGTGTCCACTAAATCCCTAAAATTTTTAGATTGCCATAAAGTGCGATTGAGATTGTACAGACTGATGGTAGGCCCGTAAATTAAAACTAGAAAGGTTCCTATAGCTTGGTTAACCCCATTACATAACACAGCCAGAGTGAGGTGAGCCAGAGTCTTGACTGTCCCTGTCCATCACACAGTAACTGGAAAGCAGAGAGCGGAGAATGGAGAATGCCCCATACAGACACTGCCAACTGATTTACAGTGTGACAGACAGACAGACAGACATGTGCACACCCACAACCATATAGAGAACAGACACAAAAAAACATGAAGACAAATTGCTGTTACGTAACCAGCCATGTAAAAAAACAACAAAAAACACACATATTAATAGACACACACATAACTGAATCAAATAGCAGTATATGAAATGAGCCTTTATGTTACAATATTGACTGTAGAAAATCACTCGATGCTCTAAGGACTTACTGTGTGTAACAGCGATCTGTACAAAATGTCTTTCTTCCCGTCCCTTGTCTCATCCAGTTTTCGACGTATGAAGAATCCTCCCAGTTTACGGATCAAGGTACTGAAAATACATGGTCAGTTATGCTTACTTAGCCTGTGGATTCAGTCGTATTTGCAAATATGTACTCAGACTTGTGAACATGCATCACAAGCTGAAGAATGTTAACTCATATTTTTAAATGTGCAATCTCTGGGTACTTTTATTATAACCTACTTGTATCATAACCTGCAAATAAAGACGATTGTTTGGAATTGTGATTCAACATTTTTGAATGTGTGAAAAGAAGTGTTGTGAAAACATTCAGCAATTAGAAATGAAGATATTGACGAATACACAATAATGTTCAAATAACTGAATGACTTTTGCAAAAATAAATCCAAATTTGTATTAAAATGTCTCAAGTTTTGTTCCGGTCAAGGTCACAATACATTTACATCCACTGAATTTGCAGTTACTTGTAAATCAGCATTTTCCTATTTGTGTATTTTGTCACTCTTCTGGTGCATCAGGATCTGTGAATATGTGACCCTTTCCAGAATGGATGGATTTGGCCCAGTTTAGACGCTTTCAGCCAATCAGAGAATACCAGGTATACCAGGTGGGGAGCCAATGAGTGAAATCATTAGAAAGCCACCAGAAGATATTAGAGATATTAGAATAAGAGATTGTTAGTAATGTTGGTGGAAGTCCAACCTATAATGTCAAACCTAGCTTGTAATTAACTCCTGTCCTGGCTAATAAAAAGACCCCAAATAAGGAGACATGGATATGACAAAGTTTGTAAGGAGACATGTTTTTGAGGGATTATTTCCTGACTCTTCCATTTCTTTCCATTTCGAAGCAGAATGTAACATAATTCATACACTGATATGAAAACACTCTTGATACTATAAAACAAAGAACCTTCAAAAAGGCTTCATGTTTACTGTGATGGATTATCTACCTCGGGCAAATTTTCAATTTCAATGTCCCCATTAGGTTTGTTTTATTTCATCTCGTGAAGAACAAGGCAGTGTATTTGTTTCTGCTGTCCTAGATGCTAGGTGAGAGAGGTTAACACTTCTTGGGACTACAGTATATCATACGCCCCCATGTACCAGGAAAGATCAGTCAAGCATGAAGAATTTCAAACCCTATTTGAACCAGGTCAGGATAATACACGATGACAACCTGTTGTCATCTCTGACAACCTGTTGTCATCTCTGACAACCTGTTGTCATCTCAGCCGCCTGGCTTTTTACATTCCCCTAGTGGAAAAAATAGCATTTGGTCTCAACCTTTGGTTACGCTTTCATCCCTCTCTAATCTATTTCCAGGGAACCCTCCCCCTTTTGCTGAACTCAAATTGCCATTTAACATGACTAACGGCTATTTCAGTTTGAGTGGGTGTGATCTCAGCTGAGCTATTATTTTCCACCCACGGAGGGCAGAAATACGCCTTGTTGTCAGATCAGACTTGACATCAGGCTTTACAGGCTTTAATCTTACCTGAAGATAGGGATATTTAGGTTGTTGCCAGCAGCAATGTGTGGGGCTTTGATGTTGTGACAGAAGAGGATGAAGGTAATAAGTAGGTAGTCAATATGTGACTTGTGAACCGGGAGGAAGACCAGGGGCACATTGTGCTGCAAGGACACAAAAAACAGACCACATCAACTAAGTGCAGATAATTTCTCCTGCTTCAGCAGGCGACGCCCTAAAATAAGCAGTGAACATATTAGATTCAAAACTTCACCAGGCCCCACTGCAAAAAAGTCTTCTTATTTATTCTTATTGCTGGACAGTGAAATGACCAGTGATGTCTCTCGGCACTTGGCAAATGACATCTGCTCTGGGGCTGATACTGTGCTGCTACTTTATTTCTAATGATGACAGGCTGGGGTGTGTAATCTACACACAGGTGAACACTGTTAATATGCTATTGTGTTTTTATGAAATCCATTTGTGGTGTGCCTGTGAGATAATATGGTTGGCTGTCACTAATAAACATACAGCATGTCTGTGAAACACCTCCCTGCCCATCATCACGTGACAGTATCATCCATTCTCTGTGTGTGTAGTAGTTACTGACCTCTGTAGCAGCTCTTTTGACCATCTCCAGTTGGCCCTTGTGGATCTGGATACTCCAGAAAAATCCATTGAAGAGCTTAAGGAGCGCCCAACCTGTCAGCCTGGACAAAAGAAAAGAAAAAGAAATCTGTTATAGTCAATTTTCGCATAGGTTCACATAATGTACACACAGACATAAGATATGCTCTCCCATACCATTAGCCTAATATGTTCTCACAAGGAATGTCACACCTTTTGGAGAGAACCCTGTATTTCAATTCATCCCAATGTGCCTGACAAGTTCAATCGATAACTGAAAAGCCACTGAGGTGAGGTTTGTGGTGTATATACCTGATGAAGGCTGGTGAAATATTGGCCACCATCTCCTGGAGGAAGCCCCGGGCTTTCCGCCTTACTTTACTGACCACTTTGTGCTCCTGGCTGGGCTGGCTGGGTGCAGGCTCTGACTCTGTGGCCACCTCAACGATAGCACTCTCCACACTGGGATAGACAAAAGGACGGCACAAACACAACATGAGTATCAGGCTTAAAGGGTTAAACTCAACATGGTGAATTTTGGGTGGTTAATTTTCTTCACTTGACACTTAAAAAATAAGCTTCAACATTTGTCTATCAGTTTCCTAACTAGCCTGGGGCTTGTAGTGCCCCCTGGTTTCAATGAAGAATGCTGTTTCTCTATGACTATATGACTGTTTCACTCTATCCAAAACTCCTATCCTACCCCCTTCATTAGTGAAGGGGTTCTACTCCCTGTGTAGCTCAATGTGTAGAGCATGGCACGAACACTGCAAAGGTTTGGACTTCTATTCCCACTAGGGCCTCCCATACTACACATACTCATGGTACAGTAAGATACAATGGTCCTTCAAATCGATGGTCCTTCTCATTTTAACCCCTACTTGCTGTTGTTGAGCACGTTGTCAACCACGTTCCTGGCGAACATGTCCTTGTGAACATCTCTCTCCAGGACAAACAGCACATAACTCAGCCTGCGGGCCAGCCAGCCCCGCTGTCTGCACACACACACACAAAGAAGAAAGCACATTCTCGATAATACTGCGTGCATGTATATGTACTAATAAATGCATCAACATGTTTGTAGGCCACATCTCTGACAGAAAAACATACAATTGAATGCATTGCATTGAAATCACACACACACACACACACCCACACCCACACACATGCACACACAGCTGATGAAACTTGGGCTCCACGGTGGTTTCGTGGTGATTTGGCACCGTGTCAGGAACCAGAGAGCAGCTCAGGCTGCCATATTAATTAGACATAGCACAAGGCTACGCTTTTCTTGTACCTGAGCTGAGGTTAATTTTTGTTCTACCTTGTTGTAGATGTACATACCAC
>CABFOQ010004109.1:13421-24493 GCA_900660455.1 Gephyroberyx darwinii | reverse complement strand
TGTGTCAGTTAGGGGGTAGTGTAGCCCAATCTCCTGCCCTGTGAATAATAAGTCCGAGGGAGACTGCAAACATGTGGGGCTCTTGGCTAAAATGTTCCTGCCTGGCTCAAGCTAGACAGCAGCGGGTGAATGCACTTGGAGCTATTGTCTTATTGTGGCGTCATGGCCTTGGGTCAATGACCGAGAGTACTCCAATATATGGGGTGACTTTATGGGGTGACTCAAAACAGAACGCTGCGAGGATTAGGGAACAGGTGTATGTAGCCATAACACAACATGCAAGTTTCCATGCAAGTCGTCCTTTAATAAACTAAAGCTGTGGTCCTCTAATCTGATCCTCGGGGTCCAGAGTACTGTTGGTTGTCCCAGGCCTAAATCAGTCCAATTATTAGAATGAACACTACCTGGTGGAATAGAAAACCAGCAGTGCAGATTTAAGGACCAAAGGCTCTCATAGCCTTAAGGTCAGAAAAAAAACCCTCAAAATGCCAATCAAACCCTGTGCACATAAGAAGCCTGCTGTAGTCTAAAATCATAATTCATAGACACAAACTGAGGAGGACGCACTGATTTTTATTCTAAAAGCAGTTCTTCCAATATCCTCGTGTCGTGTCCTTGTACTTCTGTGCATCACTGTAGTGCTCATCTTGCACCAGACACAAACCAGTTGGGGTGTGTGCGCGTTACAATGCTAAGAATGCAAAGTGAGATGTTATTATTATGTATCATCAGCAACAATAGTCTTAATCAGGTGATTGGAGCTGCAATATATAATACTACATTAACAGGTAATTTGCAGGCATTGGACATCAACAGACAATGGTCGTAATATTCTACATGGTAAAAGCAGGCAAGTTGGTCCGACTAAGTAGATGCCAAAAACATCCGTGTTTATATATACGTGACTAGTGGGTTAATCCGTCTCACAAGCTCCAAGCTGTCTGCACTAAGCAGGTCAAAAAGGAGAAGTCGGCGTGACAGATGGGGGGCGACCAGCGTGCGTGGAGATAACTAGCAGTGCAGACAACAATGGCACAAGCTGAGCTGGCTTAAGCTTGGTTTGGCTACAAAATATGCTGTTTAGCTTTGTTGAATGGCCATCTCGTGTCTTCATTATATCCTAGTTAAATGGACCTAATGGCTCAATAATGAGGTTCGTGTCAAGTTATTAAACCAAGACTGCTATTTGGTAGTTTGTGTGTCAACGCCTCTCTGCAGAAACAGGATTGCATGGCATGCTGCCCAGCAAAGCAGCAAGCCGACGTAACGGTAGCGCTTACCAGAGCTACCCAGATAAATTAAATGACCTCGACTGGCTAGCACGTCACTACAGGTCACATGACAAGCCAAGCTGAAAGGACCTCGTTGGTCCTGACGAGGGTCTTCTCCAACTTCAACTGTCAATGTCACCACTCAGCAGCTAGGTTAGATCAATAAACATGGTCCTATATTTAGCTCATCACTAACGTTACTTGTCCAAAATGAATCAATGACTTCTACCAGTACCTTAAACGTTAAATGTTCTCGCTGACTCTAATACAAACAAAAGGCACCACCACGGCTAACTAAGCACAATCACAAAAGACACCATCATCTATCTGACATCTCCACTAAACGGACAACAGCATTAGCGCATTGCATTAGCCTGCTAACTAACAGCACCGGCCGGCTAGCTGCCTAGCTAACGTTAACGTGCTTTGCAGGAGGAAAAACGTCGTCACCTACCTTGAATACAATTTTACGTTGAATCATATCTCAAGAATGCGTCCGTCAACGAAACAGTAGCTAGCTGTAGGGTATTCTTGTCCTTGAGAGCGGTGTGGCTCGGTACAAGACCTCCAGCCTATTCCCTTCAGTCTGCTGCTGACAGCAGAGCGAGGCAGTGACAGTCAGCAGCGGAGCGGGGTTGTACCGTTTTGGTACAGTGTGCTGCCAACTACTGTCTTCTACAAGCAGCCACGCGATGGTACTGTTGTGTGTATTTTATTTTATTTTATTTTATTTTATTTTATTTTATTTTATTTTATTTTATTTTATTTTATTTTATTTTGTCATTTAATCGTGTTTCGTGTTATATTACCCAGTAACTCTCTATTGGACTCAATAACAATAGGCTGACCTTTCTGGCCTAAAATGGCCAACTCAGCTGTTCAGAAACCAAATTGCATCAGCGAACATGCAACACAATTATATCAACAGTTCAGAACAGTGTTTGACTACCCACTGTATTTCCATATTTGGATATCCTTTCTTCTCAACCATAGTGGCTAAGGTGCAGCAAACACATGTGAGGGTGAGTTACAAAAAAGGTCATGCTGCCAAACCAATATGCTCATAAGCCAATATAGCAACATACTACCCAGCCAAAACATCAACATATGAAAACATCCTAACAATTGAATATATCAACACACTAAAACAGTAAACATACCAGTAAACATATTATAAGTAAACACTATCCCAGCAAGCATTAAATTAAGATTAAATGAACTGCAAAATGCTATTGGGTGAAATATATTGAATTAAAATAAGAGTACAGTATTATTATTATTACAAAGAATGAAATAATATAAAGAACAAAAAATATGTAAAAAACAAAACAAAAAAAAAACAAAAAACGTACAAATAAATAAATAGTGATGTAGTGGTAAATAGAAAGGTAAGGCACAAGGCAGAGAACCACTAGTATAAAGACAAATCAATTATATCTTCATAAAAGCATTACTTACTTACTACATTACTTTACTGAGTTCATGTCAAAGAAAGTTTAACATAGCATAACTTTAGATGACATAAATTCAACTTTACACTACATACATTTACATAACATAACTACATCCATACTATACAGTGGGTTTACCCCCAGCTGGAGCTGAGAAGTCAGATACAATAAAAGAGTAAACAGCGTCCTCTAGTGGTCAGAGAATGCCCACAAATTTTTCATGGAACGTACCATTATGCCCGGATAGGGGGAACATATATAAATCAGTACTGCAAGTAAACAAGAATTTGAAAACACAGTGAACTGTAGGAGTGACATAACATTTTCTCTCTAAATACTAACACTTATTGTAACAACTTAGTCGATATATCTAGGTATTCCCATACACATTGATAATCTATGAGTCACCTCTTCGATATAATGGTAGGGTCTCCAACGCAGGAACTCTCTCCTTCTTAAACTAGCTGCAGCCATGAGGTAAGCTAAAGGCCTCACGTTTATTTGTGTTTTTTTTGTTCTAGTCCAGACATCTACTGTTGGATTCATATTTTCAGCTTCTTCTGTATGTTAAGATAAGCCTTAAAGATCAGACTGAGTCTGGAATAAGTCTTAAAATAAAGTCGTTTTTTCTACCAAAATAGTAGGGCCCGGTGTGTATAGGCTAGCTCAGCTGTGTCTACGTTAGCCAGGACATGTCACAACATATTACTAAAACATTTAACGTTCGTTTGCCATAACACAGTCTTTGTTATGTCTGTCAATGTTAGCTCAACGAGCACTCTTTCCCCAAGCCTAAAGGGAATTTCTCATTTCCTATTTATAGGCTTGCTGAAATTTAGGTTTAGCAAATGTATACATATAGTGTATGTAGTATAAACATAGTGCATGTTGAATAATAAACAGGGCTAACCATTGAAGCGTTTGCTTATGAATTCTTGAAATAATTTTACTATACAGCCATACAATAATGTTTACAGGTGTGTGGCGTGTATGGATTAGAAAATGTTATAAGAACAATGAGCAAGGAGCTGCAGTAATTGCTCTAATACTGATATCCATTTTAAGTTTATTCATCACTTTATCACAAAAAAGCATCAAAGGACTTAACAAGCCTAACTAGGCCAGACTGACAGACAACCAGACTAATTACAGAATCAATTATCAATGAAATATGACAAATAAGATGTCTATGATGAGAACATAAGCACATACAGAGTAACAGGTTGAAGAGAATCTTAAAGGGTCCCTAGTCCACATGTCACTGTTCCTGAAGTCGATTCTGTCCTGCCCTTTTTTTTTTTTTGTTGCTGTTGGTAACAACTGATATTAAATTTTCCCAGCATGCTCAGGCTCCAGAAGCGCTTGGCGTCCAGCGTCTTGCGCTGTGGCAAGAAGAAAGTGTGGCTGGACCCCAATGAAACCAATGAGATTGCCAACGCAAACTCCCGTGAGTTGTCTCTTTCACAATGTAGAGCTCTCTTTCCTTAAATTTGTGTTGTCTGGGCCAGAACATGTTGTAGCTTTATTGTGTTTTATTTGTCCTATAGGCCAGCAGATTCGAAAACTGGTGAAGGATGGACTGATCATCAGGAAGCCTGTAACAGTTCATTCCCGTGCGCGTTGCCGCAAGAACACGCTGGCACGCCGTAAAGGACGCCACATGGGTGTTGGTGGGTAATGGACTCACCCTTGAACTTCTACTTACTTGACACTTAAGCACATACTGACGTAATTTCTGTCTGCATATTTTCTGTGATAGACATTTTTTTTTCTAGATAGACAGTTCTCAATGCATATCAGCAAAATGACTGACAACATCAGTGTAAACAAAGTAGCTTTTCACTTCGTAAGTTAATGTAGCTGCCACCATGTCTACTCACAACTTTGAGTAACTCAAAGGTAACTCAACTGCATGAAGAAGAGTTGATGCAGTGGTATTTTCCTGTCTTCTACCCCAGGTAAGAGAAAGGGTACAGCCAACGCCCGTATGCCAGAGAAGCTGTCATGGATGCGGCGCATGAGAATCCTGCGTCGTCTTCTTCGTCGCTATAGGGAGTCCAAGAAAATTGACAGGCACATGTAAGTAAGGCTTTCGCTTCTAACAGCCAGCTTGGTTTCGGTGGTTCTTTAGTTTAATTAAAAGTATTGAATGCCATTTTTAGAAAAAGGCATCTTACCTCGAGAAGCTCTGTGGTAATTTCCAGCACCTACTTCTCTCCAGGTACCACAGTCTCTACCTGAGGGCCAAGGGTAATGTCTTCAAAAACAAGCGCATCCTAATGGAACACATCCACAAACTGAAGGCAGATAAGGCTCGCAAGAAGCTCCTGGCGTAAGTTCTCACTGAAGTTATCTTTTGTTTTTGTTTTTTTGTTTTTTAACTCACTGATTTACTACTGTGAGAATAATGTTCTGCACAAAGCTTGATGATCCTTTCTGGCGGAGAGGTGGGGTTTCTTAACCAACAGAAGTAGGAAAGTAGGCTGTGCATGGCAATACTTAAAAAGCTTAGTGTAAAGCACTATCTCTAAGGCAAGTTATTACTGTGTTCACATGCTATTGGAATAATGCCATCATAGTTCGTGAAAACATCGTAGAGATGATAAATACCAATTTAAGTTGAGTATGTATGAGTTTGGTGCCTGCTTGAAGCCCACAGCGATCTCTAAAAGTTAGGTTGTGCAAGGTTTATAAACACCATCAGACCTCTTGACACCAGCATTGAACCATCTTAGGATAATATCAAAGATCACGGTAGGTACATTTATAGTTCACTGCAACGATCCTGTAATTTTGAGATGAGAATTTTATGAACAACACCAGGATGGAGGAATTTCCTCTGAATAGGAGAATGGAGGGATTTTGCTTGGACACTTAATGGCAGGTGTATATACATTTGGGAAAGTCCTCTGATCCTTGGCAAACATGGAACAGTGACACAAAAAATTTCCGCGACAGAAGCTTGTTTTTAATTTTTTTTAAAATTTATTTAAACAAAAAATGACGGGAAATACCAACAGAATGACTTGGGATTCATTTTCACTTTTAGTCTGTACACTTTGCTCAAAGTCTAAGGATGATTGCATGATTGGACCGTCTGTCTGAGTTCACTTTGATGCAGTCCAATGCATTTTCTAATGCCTGTCTCCACCCCACACACCTCTCCCTCCTCCACCCAGTGACCAGGCTGAAGCCCGCCGTTCCAAAACAAAGGAGGCCCGCAAGCGCAGGGAAGAGCGTCTCCTGGCCAAGAAAGAAGAGATCATGAAGACATTGTCAAAGGAGGAAGAAACTGCAAAGAAATAATTACAAATCTACATACTCTCCTCAGATTTCCCTTTTTAATGTTAATAAATTTGGACAAAAGACTGTCATTGATTGTATGTGATCATTATTTAATGGCTACAAAAATAGCAAATAACAAAAATAATCTATATTCTAACATAGTAACAGGAGGGATTTGAAATTCATAGAAACACCAGGAATAGTGCATTTGCAGTTTGGCGTACAAGGAATCTAAATTCAAAAGTTGCTGGGTTTTTAATGGTAATTGTTGGATTAAGAAAAAAGCCAAATCCTTGATTAAGCCCCTTATTTGAACTGAAGCTTTGCAGAGCTGCAAAAACATCTGGGTATTGCTCCTTCTCCCACTCCTTCAGTCTGTGTATATACAAGTTAAAACAATCAAAGAAATCCAAAAAAAATTAAACAAAGTTTGGCCTTGAATCCTTTTAGTAATCGACAGGACTGCACATTTTGCATTATATTTGCCTTAATGAAATATGCTGCTATTCCATATATGCACAATTCCCACAGTGATCCAACTTTTCCACCACAAGACTTTTTGTGGCTGGGCTGGCTAACACCCAAAAAAACAATTTCTATGCTGTGGTTCTCTGGTTCATAATTTCTAATATACTTTGGTTGCTTCACACAAAATTAATGGATGAATACCTGCTTCAGCAAAATGATCAAGTACATACAGATGAGCTCAGTAAATTTACAGTTTGTAGTTTAAGCATTTAGCTGATTCTGTTATCCTTAGAAACTTAAGATCTACAGAGAGAGAGTCACTTATCCTTATAGCTGGCCATTTCTGCTTTTTACAGCTCGTTCCTTGCCAAGAAAATGTCAAGAGAATCATGTATGATTTGTGTGTTTAACAATTCTGGCTGTCTATATCACAGAGCACCCAAATTTATATCTCATTCAAATGATGCTTCAAGAGTGTGATGGGTACTGAACAGCTAATCCAGACAGTAGGCGATGGCGTTGCCAAATCTACAGTTTATGTGTTGGGGTTGTGAATGTTCAGTTTAATTTTTTTCTATGATGTGGTCCAAGGTTCTCAACTGTCCATGGGGTGGCAGCAGAGTACCAGTGTCAGGTTACACCGTGATTAGCCCTCCAAGAGTTAAAGACAGGCTGTTTTTGTCTATGCACTTATAACCAGGCACCAAAAGACAGAAAGAATGGCTGGTGAAGATGCAGATTGAGGATCGGCCTAATGACAGGACAATTAATAAGGATGTTATGAACAATTGAGAGTACTGAAGAGTTGTACTCCATGACTTTCCCAGAACTCTTCCATGCAATATAGCACAATTTCATAATGACCATTATTTGTCAGTGTCTAGGCTCAAGTGTTACATTTTTTGTTGAGTATAGCGTTTTTGAAAGTCCTCTGTATTGCTGCCACCATGCAGATACAGAGACAGAAGTCAAGCCGTATGGGCTGCACACCCAAATGTTTTATACCAAGGAGAAAACAAGGAATACCATAACACGTTAGGGCATAAATACAAATGTGAAAAGTATGATAATTCCTCTTCAGTTGCAGGAAAACATCTTAACGATACAGATAGATGTACCATAACACGAGTTCAGATGCTAATAGATGAGTTTTGCTTCTGTCTGTCTGCAGGTGTCACTAAAACAGTTTTCATCTGAATTATTATTCCACTGGGTACCAAAGTTCCTCAGCAGCTAAACTGAATGATGTTAAAACATTTTACCTATTGAAGAAATTCTGAACACACCTTTTTCAGGCATAGAAAATAAACTTCTTTTAAACTACATCTTATTCAGGAACTTTTATTGCCCTGCTTTCATTTCACAAGAGTGCACCCTCATAGCACCAAAGCTATGCTGAACGTATACTGTGGTTTGTCCACAGTCGCGTTCTTCAGTGTTATACTATTTGCTTTTTTTCCCTGAGAATGTTATATCCGCTCCATAAGTATTTGAATTATAACGTTTGAGATAAAACAGGTAATCTGAAACACTGGTAGTGAGCAAGCCTTTCAGAGAGCACTTTAGTTCCATTTATGGGGGTCAAACACTTATCCCTTTGAGATAACAGCTTTATGAGGCCTTACTCTGTACTTTTGTTGTGCACAAGCATTCTTCTTAAAGATGTCTGCTGTGGAAACGAGCACTTTGTTGCTCCTGTCATCATGACTATGACATTTACAGTGTCATGACCCAGGAAATGGCCAGTTTTACCTCATCAGACTCTGCTGGGAGAGGATAATGATAGTTTAATGTGATCTGAAGACTTGACATGTCTTCAAAACAAAATGAATGAAATAAAATAACCAACCAGACAGGATGAAAGGATGAGTCTGGATGAAATTGAAACAGTGGGGGTCAGATCATTTTGTTTCCTGTGCAGTGTGCTGTCCAGGGAAATTTAATTTCTTGTCCCATGTAATGAGGGTCTTGTACCATTAGGTGGCTATTGTGTCTATCCTGTCCTGACCTGTCCTGACCTGTCCTGACCCTTTCTGTGTCTTGTTCTGTGTAATGTGTGTCCTATACCATTAGGTGGCTCTTGTCTTGTCATGCAATATCTTTGTATGCATTTACCACAAACCTTTGTTGAATTGACTCATTTACACATTTGGGGGAAAAATGAAGATTTTCCATGGTTGTAAATGCAGCTTTGTCTATAGTATAAATAACCTAAAGCTAATTTTGCAAAATGTGTGTGGTCTGAATTTCAATGCTTTTTGATTGCACTTATCATTCACCAGAATTTATTAATAGAATAATTGATTCATTCATTAACGGTCATCTTGAACACATAGCAGACTGGGATTCATACTGACAACAATTGTACAATGACTTGGACAGTGTTGTGGTAATGCCAGTGTGACACCTCATAGAAAAACCCAGGTCTGAAGTCTTCACATTATATTGCCTCAAGGAAACTTTTTAGTTTTACTTTTAGAATTTAACAGTCTATGTTTAGTCGAGAGTGGAGCATCGTGCTTCCTGTCCTGTATATTCATACAGTACAGCATAACAGAACGGGAGAGGAACACGCAACACAGGAGAGGATACAACTGTGGTACAGTACAGGACGCAGATGACACAGGTCTTGAGGTCATGGGGAATAAAACATGGTGACCTTCCAGTTACAAGATGTTTTTTTTAACCAGTAGGCCACCCTGCCTAGCACCGCCATAAAAGGAGGAAAGTAGGCCTGGACTGAAATAATTTAAAGATTATTCCGATAACTGGAAGGTCTTTGGTCTAAGAAATGATTGAGGATGTGTTAGCAAGTAACAAGGTGTAATATTTTTAATATTTTGAAGGAGTGTTGCACAGTGAGATTTACTTCTTTAATTGTTTATGATTCTGCCCACTGACCATTTGTTAGACTCAACAAAACCAAAGTGCTTGTAGATGTTTTTTTTAAGCTTGTATGTGTATTACCAGGAACAAAGTAATGGCAAGAACATTGCCACTCAGTGTCCAAATGCATCTTTTATAAAGCACTTCTAAAAACATCTGTATATGCAAGGGTTACTGACTTGCTGATGCGAGGAGTTTTGAAGTTTAGTGAACAAACAGATTTTATTTTGGACCTGCACTTTAAAAATCCTCTTGTGCCTCTTAGCAGGGGTGCATCTACAGCACAGCCCATGACAATAGGATTTGGATTGGTAGCGGTGGATGAGTATTTTAGTGGTGTATTTCTTTGTCAAAGAACAATTTATTGAGGCAGAGTGCAGGCTTAGTGACACATGCTTGTAACCAACGTTAGGGACCTGGCACTGGCCACAAACTAACCCTGCCTCCTCAACGCTGGCTCCTTTTAGATTATTAGTCAGTATTTACTATAAGACAATCTTAGATTTTACCATAAAATGACTGCTTTAATATTTTTCATCAAATGCACTATTTCATGAGTTATAATTCTTTCATGAGCCTATAATAAACAATAAGGCAACTGATGCAACTCTTTCTGTGGAGTGTTTCTGTATTTGCACTGCAAAGGTCAGGCCCTTCTCTTCCCTGCCCTACTGGTTGTTTCTCATACAGATGTCTATATGTACCATGCAACCTTCAACCTACAGCCCTGTGCCTTTGCTGTCTAGGCATCTAGGCATAATCGTGTGTCAACCGGGATTTGTCCCAACATCTTCTCCAAATGCCTTTACATTGGACATATGCCTCAGCAGCCACCCCGGCCCACTGTCACTGCCGTTGTGTGTGTTTGGTTGTGTCCCTATTCCTGTGTTTGCTTGTTAGCCTCTATGTGAGTGTCCATGCTGCATTTCATCCATGACTTATCAGTTTATTCGTCCAGCTGGGTGAGGAATCATTTGGCCTGGTATTTGTCAATTTTAATTCATCTCATGTTGTGATTGTGTTTGACATCGGTGCATAAAACCCGGGTGAGGTAAAGCACTATAAAGAACAGTTCATTGTGGACAATTGAATTGGATATTGTCTCTTGCTGACTGTCCCATGCTGACACCCGTGTAAACCTAACCAATAACAATAAGGGCTCAATTTTTCCTCCAGATAATGTAGTTAGATCCACTACATCATGTGCAGTCTTCTAATGAAAGGTCCCTTTGCTGAATCTTAGTGCCAGACAGTATTGTTTTTGCCTGACATCCACTTCATCCACTTGACTATATTTGCTTGCGGACATTGTTTTTATTTTATATACTTTATTGACCCCCTAGGGGGAAATGCTCTTTTTGCTCTCTGGTTGAGGCACAGGGTCAGTTATGAGTTAAGTAGCTTGCTCAAGGATACTTGTGTTGTATGACCACACAGGAGATCGAACCCCATACAACAAAGAGTGTGTACGTGGCCCCCATCCTCCACTGAACCACGTCGCCTTCACCAACAACAGACAGCCGTATGCTCTCCGCTTGTCAGCGGCTTCTTTATGGCCGTTAATACAATATGCTTTCTGCTTGCATGGCTTGCTTTCTCAGATGCAGATTTTCTCTGAGCTCTTCCTGAAGGTAAGGGATGAAGCCACAGAAGCCTAACAGCTGAATCACAGCTCTGTGCAAACGGGCATTGAGATTGGTGGTGGTGGTGG
>CABFOQ010004098.1:7269-22666 GCA_900660455.1 Gephyroberyx darwinii | reverse complement strand
TTTAATTGCAATTATTGCTTGTTTTGGATGGCAATGCAAAAAGTGTGAATTCCAATGTGTGCATCCATTTATTTAACACAGGCTCATGTAACATCTTAAATCAATGTTTATGTTCAGTTTTATATCAGACTATTGAAAATTATTTGACAACAAAAAAATATATATATACACAGAGGCGAGGTTTGGAACGTAAAGTATATTACTGATTAGGGGACAAAGCAACATGCACAAATTATTTTATTCATCTAGTCTGGGAGGCTTTGAATTTCCTAAGCAAACCCCGGCTATTACCAGTTAGCACAACCACAGTGAGTGTGTATGACATCAAATTGGCTATACCTTATCAGTCTCAATTTCGCACACCACCTCATCCTCAGTGACAGTGTCTCCAACAGCTGTAAGGAGAGAACACCGTTTTGTTGCTCAAAGGTCTTTTGTCTAGATATGCTGCGATGAGGCAAATCTCTATGTTTAAGGCAACTAATATGTGAACAGAATACAAAATTACCTTTTTCCCACCTCACGTCCCCCTCTGTGACAGATTCTGCAAACGCAGGGGTCTTGACTGTGACAACTTCATTCCCTAGAGAACAAAGACAAGACAAAGCAAATGGGTTGATCACTCCATACATCAGTGGTGACATTGCAAACTGAGACTATTAATTCAGACACAAGGGTAAAATGAAAGGCATGCAGGCTGATACATACTGTAGGCTACAGATGTCCTGAAGTACTGGATTTGGAAGACACTGGACCGTGGATCACTTTTACTGAAGATAAAAACACAGACAGTCAATAGATATAAGACTGAAAAATGGCTATCCATCCAAGTATAATGAAAAGAGTAAAGAATAATAAGTGCATTCTGACTGTGGCACTGTCATGCCAAGGTCACACGCCTAGTATGTGTGTGTGTGTGTGTGTGTGTGTATTGCCACATGCTCCATTTAATAAATCATTAAAATTATACAGGACGACTGGTGAACAGAGATGCTGATAATTGGAAGACAGACATGTGACAGTGTAAATGTGACAGGTTAATGAATGTGATAGGAGGACGAGACAATTCGTGAGGCAGAATGATTGCCTGAAGACTTTCCATGACAGCAAATGAATGACTCGTCCATCAGATCTGTGGTGTCAATTGAACACTCAAAACTCTCCTTATGAAACTACTTTATCTCTACAAAGAATATGGCGTTTGGTGTGTGTAGTACTTACACATTTTTGTTGAGAGTGATAGTGTGGCTAGCGGATAGAGCTGAAGGAAACATGACAAGAGAAACATGTGAATGACTTCTCAGAGCAGGATTACTGAGAAGCAAAAGGTCACAGAAATGTTTACGTTTTAAGACTCAATCCCTGACCAGCAAGCACACATACCTGCCGTGGCCCGACGAGCTAACACATTATTCCCCTGTCAAAAGAAACAATCAAGCATTGCAGGAAATTTGTCATTTTCACTCTAAATGTAACATTATTATACACATGAACCTTATCATAGTATTTACAATGCTAACATTTCTGGCAACAATTGTAAATAGAAGATGGCTTGCTAAAGATGGTAAGCCTATCAAGTGTTAATCATGATCAAAGATTATGAGCAAAGGGCAATAGAAAATTAAATGAATGACATAAGAAGTCTGAGAGAATTCAATGTTCTGGGTCAAAGGTCATTACTATGCTTTGCACCATGCCCTTGCGATAATCAGTAATACTGTGCGTCAGGTAGCTTGTGTAGTTTTGCATGAAACCCTAAATAGCATAGCATTAGGAACTGTTATTTAATCCGTGCAGTTTATCTATGTTAAAGTTAATTGGTATACATATCTTTGCCATACAAAGTACTATAAACGGTGCTTTGCCGACATTTGACTTTGACCCGCCGTCTTGCTATCTCGCTAATATAAACATGCAGAGTTAACGTAAACAATACACATGAAAAAGGGAATACAGTGCCGCCAGTTTTGCTATATTATGTGGATTTGTCCCTGCATAAACCACAAAATGACCTCAGCAAGGCAGCTAGCTGACCTAAGCTACCCATACATTTAGCTAACTAGTGTGGCTTGCTCTAGCTAGCTAAATAATGTTAGACAAGTTTATGTTACTGTTTCATCAACATGGCCCGGTACCTAATACTAACCAAACACCTTCGATATTCATATCAAAACACGAGACCAAACTGCACAGAGGACACTGCTTTCAACTTTAATAGACACTGCACCAAAGATTTGGGAAGAAAAGTGTCATACTGTCCTTGGCTCACAATGTTACGGCCTATCCGTGGCCTGCAGTAGCTAGCTGGCTAACGCTAGCTCTTCCAGCTGCCCAGGCAGAGGCTGTGCCTTCAGCCACCGGCAGCAACAGCGACGTGCCCTTTCACAACAAGTAACAATAACACATCACGCTTCCTACGTGCTTGTTGCCTACCTGGCGGATGGCAGAGAGGGAACGACCAAAATTACTGGTGAGACACCGGGAATGGGATAGCATGGTGGCTGTGTGACAGCAACCTGTCAACGGGAGGAAGGCTCCGGTCACACGGAACGGCTAATCACACGCTAAAACTGAGGAAGTTGTCTGGGATGAACCAAGTGCTCCAGCTGGAGGGGGGGTCACTGTCACTGACAGGTTGTACCATAGTCAAGGCACCTGTTTCCTCACTCCACAGATCTCCTCTACCCTTATTGAAATAGGATACAGAGAAATCCAAACCCAACTCCAACCAGTCCCGCAGAGGACTGATAAAAACGGTGCGGTAAAGAACGCATAACAGAATATAATATAATATAATGTAACAGAATAGAATAGACTAGAATAGAATAGAATAGAATAGAATAGAATAGAATAGAATTATCTACTATGGATGATTGTTCTTATGATAGGCTTAGTCTTGGTTAAGTTCATACTTCCACGGCCATTAAAAGATAAGATAAGATCAGATCAGATCAGATCAGATCAGATCAGATATAAGATTAAACTTTATTGATTCTTTATTGACAGGGTCAAGAGTAGAATAGAATAACAATACAATAAACAGAAAACAATGAAGATTAAAGATACAGCGTCCTCATCATGCTTATATCGAGTTCCTATTGTCCAGAAACAATTCCCACGATGTCGGCCACTTACAGAGTTACAGATGAGTAATTAGTAGTAAGAAGTATTTTTCTACCATCGCTTCACAAGTTTTCATCAACTTTGATGCCCAACAGGCACTAGTTACTTCGACTACTACTACTTCTACTACCTCCACAGTACAGGGCAACCACTCAACCTGCCTCCCTCTGACACTATGAGGGTTTGCCAGAGACAGAGATTTGCCAGTGGCCACCTAAGAGCTTTTAGATGGCCACGCCCCAACTCCGGTAGATGCATCGACTCTGGCGCTCTCATCCGTCCAACTCAGTCCGCGTGCAGGCCATCAGCTCGGCAGACGCAACAGGTAAGATCTCAGCAGTGTTGCTCGATTCTCTGAAACAGGGGGGCATGGAAGTGTATCACTGTGCATGCCTGCAGCTCGTTTTAGTGATATTTGATTAGTGAGAGGCTTCATTGGTGAATGTTTTTCCTACTGTGATTGTTGTATGATTGTCAAAACAATAAATAACATTAGTTTTCCCCCGCATAGGCCTTAAGGTAAATTGAGTTCCTCAGCTCACGTGTTTCAGTTGTGTTTTTTAACAATCAAAACCAGCAATTGTTTTTATTTCAGTGGATTATCTATGACTTGAATTCATTTTCTTAAAGGTATCAGGTCACATGGTTAAACAGAATAGCCTGTTCATTCATTTGATATAGTTCCACATATAAATTAGGGCTTAATTTACAATAGTTGAATACTGGTTTCCATCTTCGGGCAAGTGGGCATCAACTAATTCATAATTTTGCCTTTTACGGAAATAAGCTGTAGGGCCTGTTGGCTGTTGTCTTGCAGGGAATTTTAAAAACCTAATAGAGTTGTAGAATAATGAGATTGAAACTATATAATGTATACAAACAAATCATATGGTATTTTATTTTTTACTTGATATATATTGATATATATTCTGCCAAGGCAATTACTTTAGAATTACTCTAACTGATTTTATGTTTATTTTCCATCTTTCAAACAGGAAAAAATAGAAGTTGGTCTTTTTGATTTTTGTGAATTACTGAAATAGAATCTACTGCCTGTATAAATATACAGTTTTGCCTGCTTTAAAGTATCAGCACAGCAAAAATAAATATTTAAAAAAAATCAGAATGTTTTTTCTTCTCTCTGTTCAGCCATTATAATTGTAGGTTATCATTAAAGATAGCTATACCAGCAGCTTCATAATACATTTTTAAATGGGTGTCAATAATGCACTTGTAGCTCATTGTGTGACTTCAGTATATCTAATAGAACAGCAAACCTGTACGCTCTTAAGGGGAATGGAGCCAGTGACCATAGTATTACAATCATTAAGCACGTTTTGTTTTGTTTTGTTTTTTTGTTTTTTTTCCAGTTTTGAATCATTGAACATGTTAGTCAATCATTAAGGTGAAAAGTATAAAAAGATAAAGAGATTTTCATGATATTTTCACTTGTTAATAATGTATGTACAGTGCCGTTTCTCATCCATGGTCTTTTCCTTTCATGTACTGAAATGTACGATTTATGGGTGTACCACAAATACTCCTTTTATCCTTTGTGTTAACCAACATTGTGAACCGAAGGTGAAAGGATACATAAGAAGGCATTCCCATATTCCTCAAGATCATGGAAATTTCTTTTATAAATCTGAGGATCTTGGAAATAATGTGGAGTCAGCACATGTCCTTTGACATTCCATACTATGAAGATAATTAATAATGTTATTTGCTAAAGTAATTGTTATAATACCACAAAGGTAATTTCAGGTTTTCTAGATGAAATGACAGCATTGCCTGTGAAGGTTATAACCACTAGTTTTTAAAAAAAAATCTTTTTACAACTTAATGTACTTCTTCATTGCTATTCAAGGCATAAAGAGCTGCTACACATTGCTTTTAAAATGGTATTACTGACAGACAGCTAATGATGAAACCAGATATTCAACAATAGATGAACAAGGAAGGGGGCTGCACTTCTTTTTTTAACTTTAGTTTCATTATGTTTTACCTTACTTTAGATTTATTGTGTGACATTGTGTATGAGATTAACGGTGTGTTGATGTTTCTTACTTTTCAGATTCTTACATTTTGCCTACTTTCAACCGAAGCCCTAAACAGTGTTCTCATTGAGCATGAACCTCAGCCTCCCTGACCAGAACATGCACAACCCCAGTGAGGGCTGTCTAGAGGACGACAAGCCTGACCTCATGATACCTTGCTTCCGGAGAAACATGTACGACGAGCCTCTCGCCTCATACTCCAACGGATCCATCATCTCGCAACTCCTCCGCAAGACCATCCACAACAAGAGGGCACTAGATGAAAGCCATTTCTACCTGTCCAGCTCCACCATCGCTGATTCCAGCCAGGAGGATCAGAGCAGTGTCTCCTCAAAGGATAGCATGGCGGAAGCTGCCTCCCCCAGCTGTCACCTTTCTACAGGAGCCAGCCCAGACAGGGAGCGTCCCCTGAGTGATCACCTGCAGGCCAAGAGGGCCAGAGTGGAGAACATCATCAGGGTCATGGCAGGCTCACCCAACAGCAGGCCGCATGGAGACAGTGAGAGGTCTGAGACAGATGCCAGAGAGGCCAGAGAAACCAGGGAGAGTAGAGAGACCAGAGAGACCAGGGAGGCTAGAGAAGCGTACAGGGAGAACAAACGTAAACAGAGGTTGCCTCAGCATCAGGAGCACAGTGTTGGAGGCCCAGCAAACAGAAGAGCTGGAAGCAGTAGCAGTGGTGGTGATAACTGCAGCACAAAGGATGAGGAGTGTCACAAGCTGAAAGAGCAACTCCACAGCATGCAAAGGCTCCTGCGTCAGCTCCAGGAAAAATTCCTTCAGGTCTACAACAAGGAAGATCCTGAACACGAAGACAGAGATGAGACAGCAGATGCCGTAGAGCATGACAACTTGGTACAAAGTATAGAGTCTAGCCACATAAGCAATGAAGATTATTTTGAGAGGAAGCACAACAGGGTGACTGCAGAGTGTAAGGACAGAATGAAGGTGGAGGGTTATCTGGTACACCAAAGAGAAGGCCAGAACCTACAGGACACTCTGAAGCAGGAGCTCTCCAGGGCTGTGAATGAATGTGTGGATAAGGTGTTCAAGAGGGTCTCTTCCACAGCATTGGATCTGTCCCCTCAGCAGCGCATGTGCCCATCTCCAGAGATGCAGCTCAATGTGGGTCCAGACAAGAGGAGCCAGCAGGCGGGCTGTGCCCCGGAACACGCCCACACTGAGGAAGCCACAGTCAAACCCAGGCCTCTGGAGTACTATGAAAGCACTGAGGCCCAAAGCCCACAGGACCAGACAGAGGCCCTGTCACTAGTGGTCCGCAAGCCGACAATGACCTCTCTGAGCTCAGTCACCCCAACAGTGAAGAGGCCCTACCCCTTACACCAACCGCCATTTCAGTTCAACTACAGCACCCCTCTGCATGACAGCCAGATCCTAGAGCACCTCCTCAAGTATGGGCCCCACACCAACTTTGGGGGTCTCCCTTGCATGGCCCCATCAATGGACAGGACCTCCCCAGATTCAGTGGACCTGCCCTGGGACACCATCGCCATGAGGTCCAAGGTGACATCCAGCCACCTAGGCCACCACTCTCGTCCCAGCACCATGGGCCCAGTGTCAGTTGACAACCTGTGTCTCCCTCATGTCAAGATGGAGTGCGGTGATCTGCAGAGCATGGCTGAGCGAAACCCCTACATATCTCTCAACATATCCTTTCACTCTAAAGAAAAAAAGTCTTCATTTGCTTTGCATGTTTAGATAATATCGTTGATGCAGGATTTGGCCGCACATCGCTCTAGTAATGTTGAAATTAATAACCATCTTGTTTCATAGTGAAGTTAAATTCTAATACAATTTGGCAATTTGTTTAACAGATGTAGCTTTAAATGGGAGTAGTGTGAAAATGATGTCACTCTATTACTAAATACAAATCAATAATTAATGACTACATTCATACAATTTTGTTACAAAATGATCTACCAAAAAGCTGAAAAATCTCACATAAAGAAATGAGAAATTAACAGTAAAAATCATACATTTGTACTTTAATATAAAATGTTTTTACATTGTACTAGTACAATTGTTACAGGGCATATTTTGCCAATAGTTTATATATAATGTTTTCATTGCCATTTTATGCAAACTCCCAATCTTTCAGCTCTTCTATTTGAACAATGGCTGGTTGAGGATCAATGCAGCATGAGCAGTTCCACTAACAAACTTCAAGGAGAATTTTTTCTTTGATCTTGCTAACCCCACAGAAAATTATAGCATCTTCTTTAATCTGAGCAGAGTAATGACTTTAAGTCTAGAAAAAGACAAATAAAAAGGAATACAAGGCTTTGATAAGAATTGCCAGGAACAAAAGCCAATTTTTCAAAGGCAGAGAAAGCATCAGTTTCTGTTTCAGGAAGCGGACTTGAAAAGGTGCAGGATCTATTTCTCCGTCATCAGAGTGATAGGGGTGCATCTAAAAGGTCACATCTGAGTGCTGGTGGAAACCACAAGTGCCTCCCAACCATAACACTTGAGCTCTTGTCTTGAGCATTTGTTGTTGGATACCTCTGTCCAGAAGGACGCTATAGAATTAGAGTACAACCAAAACGTATTTCACCATATAGGAACAAGGAGAAAATCACTCCAGGACAAGGAGTGTTGTTCAGGATATGTTTTGACCACTGCTTGGAAGATAAATTATATTTTCCAAATTCTGTGGTTGCTGATGTCCACAGTCAGTATGATTATAACATTATCTACATCTTCATCATCCACTTAGTTAAGCCTAGTCTTTTCATAGCTACTAAACTCATCACAGAGAAAATGATCCTAAAATAGTCACAGAAGTGCTCAGTATTGTTGATTGTTTGTCGCAATGCTTTGGAGAGGAATATTATCTGCTGCCTCTCAGGATTCTCTTTATCTTTACAGTGCAAAGAGCTCTGCTTCTCTTTGAACAATACCACATAAATCTTTCATCCTAACTTCCTTATTTCAAAGGTATGGTTCCCTAATAAATGTATGGTGTGGTGTGACCTGATAAGGAAATATTATGACCTAAGGCATGGTTGTGGACTACAGAGAAAATACTCCTGAGCATCTTCATTGCCATGGGGGAAAAACTTGAGAAGGAATTAAATATATTGATATTTGCAATAAAATGAAATATACAGTTGAGTACGATATCAATATATGGTTTCCCTAAACCATCAAAATTATTTTAATGATATCAAATAAAGAGAGATGTTTAAAATACATTGTATCATCTGTAATTTAATTTGATATGATTTATCCAGATAAACACTTTGTCTGAAGAAACAGATAATGCAACATATGTTGTCTTGAAATCAACTTAATTATATCTGAAAATCAACTCCCTTCTTTCAAAACATTTCAAAACAAGCCGCCTTAACTGCCAGGCATGAAGTGCTTCGCTCTCTAATTAAAAATCCCTAATCTAATTCGTAATGCTGTTTTGCCAATAAGCACATGTTAGGGTCATTATTGACTCCCTGGTTAATGCCGAGCTGTTCTTTAGTGAAATTCAATTTAGCTGAAGATTGAGGCAACACAATACTCTGGTCTACTATCACTTTGCAGAGGACTGTATGCTGTGCGTTGTATCTAATTGTCCGGTTTTGCTGCCTTAACTTAAATGTGAACATTCAGGAGGGTCTCACCCCCAACCATCTGAAGAAGGCAAAGCTCATGTTCTTCTATACCCGCTACCCCAGCTCCAATGTACTGAAAACCTTCTTCCCTGATGTCAAGGTAAGTTATTACACGTAAATGCATTGCACGGTTTATTTAACATGTTAAACATCCTGCAAAATTGTTTGTTCTTTGTTTATCTCCCCAATATCTACTTGTTGATGTATGGTTGGGACAGAATCAGCAGTGTGTCGGAGGAGAGAAACAAAGGAGCAGAGGGTTTACAATAACAAAGCCACTAAGCTGCTAGTATGTCCTGGGGGCAGAGGGAGATACAGAGGCATTCTCTCTTTAAAAAAGCCACTCCAGTCAGCAAATGGAGTGACAAAGGACTCTGTAGGCAAGGCATTGCTATTGAGTGTCAACATAGAGTTGGTATTAGACTTGTGCTGCAGCAACCAGGCTGTGAGCTGTGAGCGCTTGCCCTAACCACAACATCCTGTGTATTTTGGCCCTGGGCTCCTGTCCTGCCTCCTCTTCTCTCTCCTCTTCGTTGCCTCCTCTCTTGTCTCCTTATCTATGTCCTACCTCTCCTGATTCTTCCTATTCATCTCTGCTTCCTCTCCTAACTCCTTTCCTTGCTCCTTTCCTGTAGGTATCCTTACTACTTGTAACACATCTCCACACACATCTCTTTTTTATACCTCTTCTCCTGCCTCCTTTCCAATATCCTTTCATTTATTTCCTTCAAACACCTCTCTTTTCCTGACCACTTGCCTACTTCCTCTCCTGTCTCCTCTTCTATCTCTTCTCCTTCCACTGTGGCCCCGGATTGCTGGGCCACAGTGGGCCCCTGCCCCTCAATCTGCTCTGACCCCTAGGGTCAGGGGGGAGGATGTGGTTGCTGCAGCCTGCGAACGTCTCCTCCTTGCCTACAATCCAGTGGTGGGAAGTGGCACTGAACAAAAGAGGGCCTAATCCTGGTGTCTGATTCCATCCTATCAGCCCGAGTCAGTGAGAGGGAAGCTTCCTTCTGTCCTTACGCTGCCGCTTTCTCACCCACAACGCCAGAGAGAAGAAACGTCTTTGATGCCTGCCCAGCCCTTAGGCATTTTTTTCTGTCTTTCTGGATGAAGAGATAGAATAACAAGACTAATGTCAAGACTGAGTTTAGAAATACAGAGCTCTGACAGATGTTTTTACACCGCGGACATTGGTGGGAAAAGATCAGAGCAATTAATGTTGAGTAGAGTGACAGACCAATAGGTGGCATTTTGCCCAATAGGTACTGAATGTAGGCTTTGAGTCACTTGTGGAAAGGGTTTCTCACACTAAAAGAATTTGAAACCCATCTGAGTGTTGCAGACTGAAAAACAGAGATGATTTTTTTAAAAATGACTCAATATGTTCTCAACAAATTCTCAAACTCAAATGCTTCATTGATCATCAAAGGGAAACTCTCTTTTTGCCTGCCCTCCTCTAGGGAGGTCAGAGGTCAGGGTACGCTAGATTCAGTGTCTTGCCCAAGGACACTTTAGCAGAGTGGCTGCTTGTCAACACAGGGGCTTGAACCCCGGGCCCTTCGGTTGAGGGACGGTCTCTCTAAGCACCAGGGGCCCCCTGCAGTGATTTGGACCATGCTACCCTGTGAACTTCTATAACGCCTAAAGCCAAGTACTTGTTTCTCTCCATTTCCAGTTCAATCGCTGCATCACCTCTCAGCTGATCAAGTGGTTCAGTAACTTCAGGGAGTTCTACTACATCCAGATGGAGAAGTTTGCCCGCCAGGCCATCGTTGATGGCATCAGTGATGTCAAAGAGATTTCCGTCAGCAGGGACTCAGAGCTGTTCCGGGCACTGAACATGCACTACAATAAAGCTAATGACTTCCAGGTAAGTCCCCCTCTTTATCTTCAGGGCTACTCACCTAATCACTACTCACTGAGGCATTGTTGCATTGCATTATTTCTCTTTCTGTAAACTTCTAATCTAGAAAAGCTACAAGTTGATTTTGTGTTAATTCATTTTTGTCAAAAGAGTCACTGCACACATACAAAGTGTGACCAGCATGGAGGGTTTGCTTGAGTTGGAAGGACGTGGTTTTATTACTGTTTTTCATCCCTCCTCCTCTCGGTGGTGCACCTAGTGAAAATGCCTTCATTCTGCTTATAATTAGAGGAAGAACAGCATTCAGACTACATGGATGCAGTTTAGTGTAGCTTAACCAAAGAATCTTGTACTTGTTTATCTGGAAGCCTTGGAGCTGATTAGTACAGTAAAGAAACATCCATTACAGTAGCAGCAGCAGGCCCCAGACCTGCTGAAGTATCTCAGACCTCCAGCATGTGGCTGTGGTCACATATGTCCTTGTCCTGACCTATGTGTCACGCTGCACCTGTGGCTGTCCAGCCTTTACAGCCATTATCTAAACTCCAGAGTGATGCTTTATCAAACTGTGGGAAGAGGAAGCCGCAGAATCCCACTAAAACAACTCGGGATTAGAGGACCAGTACGCCTGAGCGAGACTCAGATTGCTACTGATGCGGAATGCTGAGAAAGACGCTGTGAATTCCGAGGGAGAAGGCCGTTTGGTGGGAAAGAGACGAGACCGTTTTCTTTACCTTGGGACCAAGACATTCCTTTCCCAGGGATGCTTTGTGTCGGGAGATGAGGGGAAAGAAAAATAACTTATGCCAACAACTGTTGTGTTAACTGGCCAATGGATGGGAAACAAGGGCAGCGGCTAGGGCCTTCTCCCAGCATCCCTTGCATCCAGACTCCATCTGTTGATTGGTGCTGAGAGGACGGGGTAAAATTCCTGGGAAGGTAGAGTGCTCTGGCTTTCCCAACAGCTGGTGTCGGTCCAGGAAAACAAGGCTAGCTAATCAAAGAGGCCCCTCATTGAAAGTTAATATTTCTAGCATTTCGTTTATTGTATGTGTGAGAACAAAGAGATGTGCTCCCTTTTATCAGTAAGAGTGTTTGAAGAATTGTGCTACAGGTCTTCATGATACATTTTTGTCTGAGAGTAAACCAAAGAGAGAGCACATTAGTACGGGTTGTGCCAAAGCATTCAATATACTCCTGTTTCACAAATAGAATAAGGTTCTTATCCTCATATCCCCTCTTTTACAGGTTCCAGACAGATTCCTGGAGATTGCTGAAATGACCTTACATGAATTTTACAACGCCATTTCCACAGCCAAAGATTCAGACCCCTCTTGGAAAAAGGCCATATACAAGGTGATCTGCAAACTGGACAGTGACGTCCCAGAGGAGTTCAAGACATCTTCCTGTTTATAGGCCGAATCAGAGAAAGAAAAAGATGAAGAGGGGTCATTTTTGGAGTTAGTCACTTGACAGTATTATTTCATCATTTCTTGTAGTGCATTTTAGTGAGACACAGCTTAGATCTTGGATAAATAATCATCTTGTAAATCTGTAAAAACACACTTCATTTTGAAAGTTAAGAAAACTATAGTCCGAAATACTGTATGTTCTGCTTTTACCGAGAGGCAGTTATTGTTCAGTTTCAATGCTCTTATGGGTTATTATAATGTTTAGTGTCTACTTGCATAATCTGCCTCACATTTAGAGAATGACTGAGTTCATAGGTGTGCCAAAATGTTTACAAAGGTGTAATCATTCTTTTCATATGAGGGTTAGTTTTAATCCATAGACGTAGAGTAGCTAGTTTGAGATTGTTCAGATGGAAGAGAATTGTGGCATACTATCGTCAGTATTAGTTTGCTATGCTTTTATTTCCATTTCATCTTATAGCTGTGTGTGTTGTGTAAGTGTACATGTGCTGCTAAATATTGTTTTATATTGCATAATATTTTATAATTATGTTATAGCTATTAGCTTGACAGAATCTTCATGTTAAAATAATGCAAGTGACTATCATGGGTTTTATTATCACAAATAAAACGCCTTTTGTCATATAAAGTACAATCATTTTCAGATAAGTCATAGACGCCGTATTGGAGTGATAAAAGAAATTAAAGATGCACTAAATTATCTTATGAAACTACTGTCTTGTCTTTTGGTCTCCTTTGGCAAAAATCATTACATTAATATGCACATGCATGTGGAAATAAATCCTCATATTTTCAATTCATACAAGCACCGATACACACCTTCTAAATGTTTTATTTTTAGTTGCAAATGTTTTCAACTCTCCACAGAAAATATTCTGGCCCAATTCAGAGCCCCTAAGGTGCCTCTAATCCACGTCCAACCGCCAGCTGTTAAATGTCCCACAAACTATGCTGCTCACATTGTTAACTGAAGCCAATTCAAGTCAACTTTCTAAGGCCTGCATTCATTGTGTGGCCGATGCGGATGCGAACAACTGCCATGTCTTAAAAACAGCCACAATGCATTCCCTCCTAATGACTAATGCCCGATGTGACCTCATATCAGAGTTGTGCCACCAAAGCAAAATTCCACAAACCCGTTGACTCTTTCTTCCAGGCACCCACTCAAAGCATGCTGATCACTTTACAAACACACACACACGTGCGCGCGCACACACACGCACACACGCACACGCATGCACATACGCACACATGTAGTGACACCACAACTATCTCACAGATGGGCTACCTTTGATGCCTTTGGCTTAATACAATACCAGACAATTACTGGACCTTATTAATTGTGATAAATTAATGTCACTGTCAAATGTGTATTTCATGATGAATGAACAATATGAATAATACAAGTTTTTAAGCACTCACTCCAGTCTCACCAGCAGAACTATTATTTTAGGTGAGGTAATTATCCCAACAAGGATGCATGGCGTCTTTCAAATAAAGAATACGGACAGAAAGGCACAGTCCACAGTAGCTGGACCGCATTATCAAAGTACAATGTTTCTTGTTAATGTGTTAGATTACATTGCCAATGCCCAAAACCAAACATTTAATTGGAAAACCTGTTAGGCACCCAAGCACCAATTACATCAGAAATGATAACATTAAGGAAATTAAAACTTTGGCTGGATTGGTTCATGAGGAAGACTAGAGAAAATAAACCCCACTAATCTTTTAATAGACATTTCTTTTCAATTAGATCAATCTTCTTCAGTAAATTGATTTTACATTCTCAACTCAATTAAAATGCCTCTGGCTGAACCAAAGTGCTTTGCTCAAATTAATTTGTTGTGTGACATTTTCAGAACAAGACTTGGTAAGCTCTGATATAATGAAAGAAAACAAAGAAAACACCCTCAACTGTTCAACTGCCTCAGGCTGAAAGGACTTCAACTTATACAGTACAACATAAAATAGGGTTCTCTGTAAGAGTCTCGACAACAACACAAAGTAACACAAGACAACACAAGTAAAAAAGCAACGTGATGATGACGATGATACAAAAATAAAAGGGCGTATAGACCCTGCTGTGAAAGGTGGATACTTCTGTGTTGTCTGTTTTAAAAACACTGATCAGTGAAAATGCTCCTCTACGTTTACTTCTCTCTATATCAGTTAACTCTTCCCAGGGTCTCATGTTGAGGAAGGCAAACTAAAGAAAAGTGGCACAACATGTAACAGCCATTGGCTTTCTCACTACTGATAGGGAACCGTTCTTGGAGATGGAAGAAACCGATCATAGAAAAGAGAAACAGTGTCATCTAGTGAACCTCTGCTGTAACAGCTCAGCTTGCCTCCAGACAGATGATCCTCTGACAATGGAGTATGATGTCCTTTGTTATATATATATATATTTTTTATTATTTACAATTTTCCCCTAAACTGTATAACATATTCCTAGAATGATGAAGTCCAAGCGAGTGCGCTTTAATTCAATGTTTTTTAGCCATTAAATATGCTGACAGTGTCAGATTCTGTCTTATACTGAAATCTCCACACAGGGGTGCCCTTGTCACCGGGACAGCAGTGAGAGAATGCAGATTGTTTGAAAACTGCTTGGGGTTTTCCTCTGGGAAATGAATCCCTTTTGAATTTTTAAATCTCATATAGCTATCTCATCGACATAATGTCAGAACACATTTGCGAGTCGGAAGTGCTCTGCTATTTGTGCACAGTCAGTGTGTGTGGTGTAATATTAGTGGAAAAACTAAGCCAATCTTGCCTCAGCAGGGTCGCGGAGACACAAAGCCAGGATCAAACACCCCCAGAGCTGGAGACAAAAGGAGCCGGGTGGGGGCACTGGGACGGTTCCCCTGGTTAATCTTCTGTCTCCTGCTCATAGATACAGGCTCTCTGGCAGGCTCACACTGGGAGGGCGCAGGGAGCAAAGGGAGTGGAACTTGAGAATAGAGGAGGCTGACTTTAGGCTGCCCTTCAGACATCCACTCCTTGGTGTAGTTTGGTGTGATCACCAGTAAATCTTTATTAATTTTAATTGGAGCCCCTATTTAAAAGAGCAATTAAAGCGGATTAATCGAGCCCATCCCGTATAATGTCTTCTGTTAATTAGTTTGTCAGCACTGTTTTAATATCGCTTAATGACTTCATATTTCAGGGATGACATTAAAGGGATGCTGAAGGAAAAGAAATGGCCTTATCACAATGCGCTGCTTTAATGGGAGATGTCCCCCGCCAGCGGGCAAGGTCAGGCCTGGGGCCGCTGGGGAGGAC
>CABFOQ010004095.1:7399-21410 GCA_900660455.1 Gephyroberyx darwinii | reverse complement strand
AGCTAAAACCATTATAGCATTTTTATTATTATTGTTCTTTCAAGGCTAATGCAACAATAGATTTTTGCATGATTGATGCGTTACACTAAACATTAGAGGATTACATTAACTTTGCATAGAACAGCTAAATGGCATGAGATTACTTATTGTTATTTTTCCTCCACATGATTATACTGTAAACACTGCACAGTACATATACTATTTCTTGGCAAGTATTGATTACTGTATGTTGCATTGTGAATCGTGTACAAGGATGCCGACTGTCTGGTATGGTTTCAGTTGCCTACTTTCAACACTGTTTCCTCTGGCGCGAACTATCAACGGCTTTTTTTTCTTGTTATAGAAAAGTTTGTAAATGGCAGTGCTTCAGAGATTAAACAAATGCAAGTGACTTTGATAGCCTCTCATCTGCCCCCTTCATTCTGCAAATTATTAAAACTCTGGGCTCTTGTGGGAGGGAATATGGCAGCAATATGCTGATACTTCAATCAGCTGGGAGGAAATTCCACATGTAATAAGGAGGAACTGGCTTTAATCGCTGCTCTCCATCCTGCAGTTCCTACCATGGGCTTCAGCTGTCAGTGTGTGCAGCCCTAACCTCTCTTTCATGGCACCTCTGATAGAAAAAAACTCTTCAGACCACATCAAAACATTTCAGATGATTCCTCTCAGATTAGGCATATGCACAAACAGGGTTGAAAGAAGACTCATGCCCCTTACCTCTTCATGTATGTGTTTTTAACAACAACATTCACTTAAAACCAGGCAAAGACCCATAAAAACAGGAACACTACTTGGAAAGGTACTTGTCCCAAAGGTTTTAGTTGTTTGAGTAACCTTTTTTTGTTGGTATTTTGAACTCATCCATCATGTCTGTCATGTCTCTATGTTTTTTCTGGCCCAGAGTTTTAGAGTTGCCTTTACTGAGTTGCCTTTACCCGTCAAGGTTCACCTGTGATGGCAGCATAATACTAACCATTTTCACTATATGAAATAAGATCAGATAATTGCACTTGGTCGTCCTAGTCACCATGGTAAACTTTAAGACAGTTACATTTTCAGTCAGTCAGGTCTCCACATTCTATCCAAAAGGCATCCTCCATTATGTTGACTCACACTTGGGTGCCTTTTACAGGCATTTGTGTTTGTGTGTCTATCATGTCCAGGCCATACAGGCGATGATGGGCATGCAGCCAACTGATTCTTCCCCCAAAGTGCTAATTTGTGCCACTCCAGTATGCACAACGCTATAATTACCTGAAAACGTAAACTGGAAGCTATGCCTGACAAAGACAAGATTCTGTAATAAAATTGAGCTTTTGGGGCTCGGTTGTGGTGGGAGGCTTATAAGACATATTAATGGGATGTTTAAGGGGTATGGCACTTTTCCATTTGTCTTGTGGAAAAATCTTGGGCAAAACACCTGGCACACTAAGTGCCTGCAGTCTGAGCACTGAAGAGCAGCTAGCAGTCACAGAGTTGTTTTATGAAGCACTGTCACAGCTAAAACATTTCCTATTGAAGGTGCAATGCATCTTCAAATCAGCCATTTCCTGATTGTCATTATGTGGCAACTTAATAAGCTACCAAAGCCGGATTTCAGTCCTTTACTTTGTAAATTGATGAAAACAACAAAATAACAAACTGTTCTTTCAAATTAGTGAACCCTTACTCCGCTGTCCAATAACTTGAAAATGTGTTGTGACTGAGGACAAGACTTCCTTTATGAGTCTTGGATACAGCTGAAAGTAGGGTTAGACCAATATGGATTTTTGAAGGCCGATACCAATATTTTTGGATTGATGCTGCTGATAGATGATATGTTTACGATAGATGACAGTGTTTCCCACAGAACTGTATTCATGGCAGGGTGGAAAATGAAATTATTTTACATGGGTTAGCAGCTCCTGGAGGCAGGGTGAGGCAGGTTTTACAGACTGCCACCCTTTAAGCTATTTGAGTAAAATAATCCCACACAATACTGGGATGATTTCTCTGTACAGCCATCTGAAATGAAATTAATCATGATAAAAACATCTTCACTGGCTATGGTCAGGGAGGAACCTCCATATTGCAGGTGGACAACATTGACTAGCCAATATCAGCCCAATATATTGGTCTAACCCAAACGGAGAGATTGTATGCCGCCTTAAAAGATGTGTTGGTTACTCAGTTGACATGTATTGCTTTTTAACAAGTAATTCAACTTGAGGAACAAGTTTGAGCACTTTACAAAAGGAACAGTAGGTTTTGCTCATGACTTTGTGGCATTTTTTAAATTCATATCTCGCCACAAATGTGAGAATCCCACAAAATACATAAGGGTGCGTACTTGCTGTAACGCCCTGTTGGTGTGGTTTGTTTTAATGACAGGAATGCCAGCCACATTTATCTTCTGTGTCTTCCTTTAACACATTTATGCAAGGAATGTTTTTTTCAGATATGCTTCAAAAAAATCATTCTGCTTTAAGTGTCACTTGGAATAATGCCTGCACGGACAGAGCTGCAGGTTAAATTCAAGTGGGCTAGACGCTTTAGCACCAATACTGGCCGCAGGGCTCTTTTACCCCTGTCCGACCTAAGAGTACACAAACTTGTCATAATATCCAAACATTTTACTTGTATTAGAATATGTACAACCCTTCCATGTCACAAGTAACAACTCAAGATAAAACGTAACAACAGAACAATGTATTCCAGGTCAGAAAACTGGCCCGGCAACCTGCGACAGTTGAAGAAAGACAATTTATATGCAGGAAGACAAAATGAGAGAACACAAAACAAGACAGACGGGTTGAATGCGGATTTACTCTTGAGAGATGTAATTATTCTAATAAACGTGTTCTCCACCAACAGCCAGTACATTCCAGTGATGCACAGTAAAGTCAAAACGAATGCCAAGATTGTGTATACTAAGCCAATATGAATGCTGGTGTTCAACCATGGGGGTGTGTGACTGAAAGAAAAACATATCTTGCCAAGTCTCTGAAAGTTTTGTTTTTTCAAGAAGACAAAACATATGAGTTGTAACTATAAAATAAGATCATGGTGCAGAGGAAGTATTCTCTAATGTCACCTACCTTTTATTGTTTAAAAGCTTCTGTTTTTACTTTCATCAATGCAACCAAAGTGTATAATCAGGAAACTTAAATGAATGTGGTCTGTGTTTCAGTTCAGTTGCTCTTCTCAGACTATACTAGCATTACTGCTGTGACACTTTGATATTGTGTGTTATGTCAAATCATACCATACATATTGTCAAATATTTGTCTATTTGGACAAACAATCGACATATTTCAGTTTATGATATAATGAGAATCTTGTGTGGCTGGTGTGTATGTCCACTGCATCTTACCCCTTTAACACTATTTATGCTGATATAATAAATGAGCGTGGAAAGTATCAAATGCAAACTGTAAGCAGCTCTGAGATATGAAAACACACACACACATACACACACACACACACACACACACACACACAAACACACACACTATATTGGTACCAAACCTTTGACAAAGTGGCAAACAGAAGGCCATTATCTACAAGTAATTCTTGCTTACCTGAGGCTCATTTTACCCCTTCAGAGTTTTCAGAACCACAAGTCTTTCATCTATTGAGTGTCATTGCCCAGTTTCACCTCCGCTTTTATTCACTAAACATTACTCTCCAGGTGTTTAAAATGTGATTCTGAACATGATACATGTCCAGGGGCTTTCAAACTATGTGCATAGTTAACTTAAGGCTAGAGTTTGAAAACAGAGATTAAATATCTGTCTGTGAAGAAAGATGGCATTGTCAGCAAATGTCATGGCCTTCTTTTAACAAAAGAAGATTTTAAACCCGTACCATAAAATCTACAGCCCTATGTATGTTTCATGCATCCAAAGAGGAGAGATATGCATAGTAAAATAAGTTTTCTTTATAAAAAAAAAAATACTCCAAGTCTCACAAAAGCCACAAAAATGCAAGAGACATAAAATGCCTGTCAGGGTGAGCATACAAGAGGCAAAGGGGGATTCTGGCATGGCCTGAGCAGAGTCATAAAAATATTTTCCTTTTTATTTAATGTCGTCCATAATTCATTGCCAGGAAAAGCTAATCAATAGCACCTTAATGAAAACTTGAGCCATATTTTATTTTGCCGCAGAGAAGTCCCGGATCAGCATTTGTTGCCTTGTTATGTGCTGGTTTTCACCCTTGGGCTGTTTGACAGATGTGCATCACATTTGCAGATACCTTAAATATTTGCTCTCTTCAACCACAATTGCTTTATCAAAACGCCATGGAGTAGGAGGGAAATTTCTTACGATGACAGCAATCAAGATTCAAAAGGAGGATAAAAGTCAAGCTGTTCTATTTCTGAGTGTTCCCATATCGCAGCCATAACTTGAGCTGAACATAATGCCACACAAGTAATGCCAGACAAAATGTGGACAGTTGATTTGGGTCTTTTCTGTTTAAATACTGATATAATCCAAAGCCTTTTTACAAGAACTTCAAGGCTTTTCCATTATCAAAATACTCAGTACTGTACATCAAGGACTACTGTTACACTGTGCCCTCTTTGTAACTATCCGTTTCCTAAGACACAAATACACTACATGTGGTTACATACATACATAAAGTATAACTGCCTGGATGTGGTTCAATGCATTTGATCAATTAAATAATGTATTAATCGTATTTGTCTTACTTATCTGTCACATATAATCAAATCAGACTGGCGCTCAAGCAAGGAGGAATGAAAAAAGTGGTGACTGAGAAGCACTTGCAGAGCGATTGGTAAGATGCAATGCTAATTGTTTCCAGTGATCCTTGTCAACATACGCCATGGTTCCAGTCAACTATCTATGAACTCAGACTACAATTACAAGGGAAAAGGTCATTTTCCATGCTCTGAAAGACATCCTAATGAACTGGTTGCCACCTACTTAGCACTAATCTCCAGTCCACTGAAACAGACTTTCCGCTGGTTGCACGCTTCACTTTGACGGTGAGCGGGATGAGATGTTTTTGTTTCGTCGTTTGTGTCAAAAGCTACAACGGCAAAACCTTAAGGAAACTTGTTTACCTAAGGTTTAATCCCCTCATTCGGTGGAAGCTCGACAACGGTTATTCATCAAAGAAAAAACTAATATCTCAAAGGTCAAGTCATAAAAAGACAATATCTGCCCTCTCGCCAATGCCTAGTGCATTAGTTACTGTTAATAAAGCCATGCAGAGCTCTTTGATGGAAAGGGGCTGGGTAAAAGACATACTGCACACTGGCGAGAAGTTGCAGATATGGACTAGTTTATGACCTGCAATGATGACATTATTTGACTGGCAAGATAGGGAAATTGTAATCGGAAAAAGAAAAAGGGCAATCGTTTGACACTGGAATCAGGTTTTTTTATCCACATGGTATTACATGAGTGTATACAGAGCTGTCCAGTGGCTACACATCGTTTGCCTGTATTTGCATTGTCAGCCAGAGGTGAGAGGGTGGAGACCTGCCAAGTGAAACACTCTGGGCCAGTGCAACGACAGCTGACAACCCAGCCGGAGCCATGTGTGCAGCGTTGCGCTTGTAACAGTCAAGATGCGAGATCAAGTAAATCCTAATCACAGGGATAATACGCCTGAAAATTCATATTTCTACTTGAGTGTGTCATGTTCAAAAGAGAACGCACATCATTTGGCTTGCCTTCGTGAAACACTAGGGCTTCCATCAGTCACTGATTACTGCAATGAGGAATTAAAATCCCCAAACACAGAGGAATCCACACCACAGTGGTTTGGCTGTCACATTTAACTAGCGAAAGTGACCTCAGCCTATACATGCTGTAGGAAGAGGAATCAGATTCAATTTCTTAGAAATATTCTCAGACACCCATTCATAATTGATTAATAAAAATACAGATGAGAGCATTTTATTAAATCTTATCTTCTAGCGCATTCCCGATGTATGTGTTGCTATTTTCTGCTCTTTCAAGCCTTCCCAATACCTGAGGCGAATGACATTGACATCTACACTCTTTTAAGCTAAAGCTAAGCTGCACAAAGACTGTCTAGTTTGTCAGTAAAGGCTGTTTTGAGGGAGGCGGTGCCGCACTGTTAGTCTTCCCCCTTACGGCACCCTGTGTTTACGCCGATCCCTCAGGCCATTTGTTTGCAGCACTTCCTTGCCCCACAGCACCATGCATAATGCAGGAATGAAAATGTTAACAGTGGCAAATAAAATCGGCAAGGTGCCCCCACAAATCAGGGCAGTTTAGGAGCACATTTAATCATCCGTGCATTGGGGAGAACGCACACACACAGCGATTTATTGTGGCATTTCAAAGAAGATCAAGACCCCATTTTTCCGGGGCCCCTACCGAAAGCTTCGTGCTCAGTTGCCCCATCCTCTGCCAATCAGACCCGATAGTCTTTGTGTATTTCTTTGAAACATCGTAACATTTTGGCACAATTATGTTTAGCATCGTTTGGCTCACAAGCGGATGACTTGCTTGCTGGTAGAGGGTTGCACAGAATTGCATCAACAGAGCCCACCCAGCAAAAGAAATAACAAAAAACAGACATTGTTTGAAGAGGGTCTCTCATGTATGCACAGTATACAGTAATCCAATCAAGGTCTTGCATTTCTCCAGTATGCTCCAAGACAAACAAGTTACAGCACCATATGGTGGTGTCAGGAAAATAAATAATTTAAAAGAAATTCATGTGCAGTACGCAGATCAGCGACCGCAGAAATACCAACACAGGCATCCTCATACTTAACCCCACTAATAAGAACCCCCAGCAGGGGGGCCACAGAGAGACAGCCACGCTATCTGGCCTTAACTGGATTGAGAACTACTTTGGAATTTCAAAGACAGGGACTGGCAACTGTCTCTGGACCTAAGGACAGTGTTTTGAGTAGATACAATCTGCAGTGCCTTTCAGCACTTCCTGAACACGAGACAGCCTAATCTAATGTACTAGGGGGCAGAACCTGCTCAGGCTTTTAGCCCAGTGCCCACTTGCCTCCTCTCACATCTGACTGCAGTCAGAAATCCACTTGTTATTTTTATTTCCACTGTATTTTCCCCGAGGTGTACTCTGCGTGGCTTGAGTCATCATTGTTCAAGTCTTTAGAGTTGGAAAAAAACACACACGCACACACAAGCTGGTGGCAAGGTTATAGCCAGTCAGACAAGGGGGCACTCGTATTCTGCCAACCCCAGGGAAAACTCAGAGAGGGCTCTGGAGAGAGGGAACAGAGATGTGCCGCGTTGCTGACATGGCAGCCGTCACGTCACACTAACCAGTAAGAGTGATGTGCGCAGACAGTACTGGTAAGCACTGAGGTTTGTAAAAATACTGGAGCAGCTTCTAACCCAAACAGTGAAGGGTTTGTGGATTACAAGGTCCATGATTGCCTTCTTCAGAGTTATCTGACCAGGAACACAAGGGATAAAATCATGAAAAAGTTATCACAATTTTCACAAACAGAATTACTTTGAAATCAATGTCAAGAAAACCAGAGGGATAACTAACTTGATCAAAACATACCTCCCACCCTGATCAAAGAGACCCCAATTATAGTGCTGTAGCTGATACATATCCAAAAAGTTACCAAACTAATATTCAATGTTTGTGCAGCACTGAAACTCAACAAAATTCATTTTCATTTTAATTGATTTCATATCCTTTGGATTTTGACAAAGCCCTGTAGCATCTTTTTTATATCAATCGTGTGCGTGTGTTCTCTCCTTGTACCTGCTGTGCATCTCTGTCAATATGTGCACTGAGGACAAGAAGCAGCTTGAGACACCTGTATGGTACACAGATAGGATAACAGGTGCCAGCCAAAGGTCTGTAGAGAACTAAACTAAAGCAGATGAGCATCAAAATCAAGCAAATAATGAACGACAACAGCCACCCTCTGAGAGCAGTGTAGGGGTAGGACGAGAGGGAGCAGATGCCTACTGCAACATAAAATATGCACTAGGCTTTTTGGTAGCTCTTTCATCCCAGCGACGATGAGACCATATAATAAACACCTGAGGTACATCTCTTTGTACTTGCATTGTCAGCGTTTTTGCGTACGATAATGTGTTTTTAAACAAATGTTTTTGCGTGCCATGTTTTTGGTTTTTGTGATTTTCATTTGTGGACACTGGTCAACAGAATTCCCCCCTTAGGGATAATAAACAGGAATCTGAACTTGAAAATAACTGAAGTACAATAAATTAACAAACCACTTTAAGTCACAAAATGATAGGCTATTCAGAAAGGGCTGATGATTTCTGAATGTTAAAGTAGGAATGTGGCTGATGAAAGAATCTGCACATAGCCAGTATAAAACATAAATCTTCTGAAACGCAGTCACATGTTGCTCTGAATGTCCTTGATTTGATGGGGGGAAAAAACCCAGCCTCTACCAATGGAAAGGTGCACCACAAACCACTAAATTGTGTCACAGCTTTAACTATTTTTAGACAGTACAGCTTTTCTTTGTAGCTTGACTTTGTAATCAAATAGATTTGTGACTTCGTATCCCCGGCCTCGTTGGGGAGAACTGGGTTGAGAGAAAAGTCTCTTCCAGATGTATCATTATTATACATCTGGAAGAGACAATGCTGAGTTTGCAAGATCTCAGCTGACCGCTACAGATTTCTTGTTGCTAAATGAAAGCCATCAAGCGGGATTCTTTAAATGGATTTTCTTTCAATTCACATGTCATCAAAGTGCCACCATCGCCATGAACTGGAGGACAACAGTGTAGCAGCTAGAAGAGAGAATGGCGCTCATATCAACGTGCTAGTATGAGAGGCTTTGAATGTTTTAATCTACTGCCATCTTGTATATATCATCTACAAGACATAGACTATCTATCAATGTCTGCCTATCAATGGCACTGATACAGGTACTGTACTCCGACGAGGCAGTGATTGATCACATTCACTGGCATACAAATTTTCAACTTTTAAGAGGTTGGACGTTTCACTAAAATGTCTCAAAAAAAACTTTCTGACATTCTGTCTTTTTTACATTTTGTCAGGATATATCAAACTAAAAGATCAATGTAAAAGGATTTCTTCACAAACTTAACTACAAAACAGTGCTCCCTGAGTTATATCCACAGATATCACAAAATGTAAGCCTTAAAGCTGCAAATGGGTACGAGATGCCTTCACACTTTAAAACGCCATTGCATTGCGTTGTCTCTCAAGGACCCACTGGTACAAGAATATTGGCTGCTAGCATTTCACGACTTGTGAAACTGTAAGCTTTTAACGCGATGCTCCTCTGTTTACTGTGCACATCAGGACAAAGCAAACTAACAGGATAAGCAAAACAAAAAAAAAGATGCCCCAAGTTGCTCCGCATCCGTGATAAATCACTGCCACTTTTATAGCCTCTAATAAGTTGATGCAAGGCCATTTTTCTTCCTGCCCATCGTTCAAACATTTAAGGCATATTTACAAGGAACTTGTTAAAATATTTAATAATATTTAGTGGCAATTTCAGAGCGGCCTGTCACGGTTGGATTTACAACCTTTAAGTGTTTAAAAAGGCGATGACATGAATAACAAACTGTCAAAATTCTCTGATTTGCATAGACAGGCCATAACTCCTGATACCTTGCATTAAAAAAAGAGGTTTTTAACAAAACGAGTCATAAAAGAAGCATTCAAAGTGAGTGATGGCAGAGACTCCTCCACAAAGTCGCGCCACAGAGACAGCTCCCCCCCCACTACAGATGCTTCCGAGATCAAGTCAGCCAATAAAAGGACATATATCCTGCTGCTTTGACTTATTTATCCTGTGTGGATGAGCTCAAGATGGAACATCTCCTATAGGCAGGCTTAATTAATTGTGATAAAAGGGCTAATTCAGAGGCTGCACCAGAAAAGTGAGCCAAACAATAATATTCCCCACAAATCATCTTTCCTTGTCTAATGTTTCCTTCATAACTTTCTAATTCAAAGTCCTTCGGACGTGAGGCTTTTGTTAAGGAACCTTGTGAAGCCAAACAACCTCCCACACCTCTTTGCTTCTCCGTCCGCGCTCCTGACAAAAAACCATCAGATGAACTTGCAGCTGGTTGACATTAAGCTGCCTTGTCCTCTGTTTGACTCAACAAGATGGTGGGCATGTTTGACGCCGCTCCTTCCTCTGGATTCAGAAGTTTTCATGTTAAGACTCCATGACCTGGTCCTGCCCCGGCTGTCCCAGTCAGAAAAGGGCCCCCGTTGACACTGATTGCAAGGCTATGAGTAGTCTCTCCCCTGTGCCCTCTCAGCGCAACTCTAATTAATAGCCAATTCATCTTCTCTGATCTGAGCCAGCACATGGAGTAATATATCGTTAGTTTGGCAAGCGAGCTATTAAAGTGTAATAACCAAGTACCGGCACTCGATTTGGGAGAGTAGCACATACTTAACCATGAAGTGGAAACAATTAATTTATTGGAGGATCTCCTGTAACCAATCATTTACCAGCACTCACACTGTGTTGCAAAAGCCAACTCCTGTTGCATGTGGCACAAGTCAATGACATTTTTTGGGCTCAGCGCCTGAAACCTCTTGCACTATGACTAGTTACGCAAGCGTCATCCAATCCCCACTGTCACACCTCCTGCCTACAGGGGAAAAAAATTGCCTTCAAATGGCCATCCTCAAGGTAGGAGGCTCATTAGAAAAAGAACCTGCCCGTTCACAGGTTACCTTCCCACAACCACTAAGTACTTTCCTCAAGGTGAAACATATTTTATCCTCAATGTTCCTGGGCTCATACATGCAATAGCTGCGTGTGAACTTGTCTATAAAGGTGCATTATAATATATGTTGCAACACTATATCTTGGTACCGTTAAATGCCATAAAAACAGGGATCCAAGGGGCATTTCCATCTATTTTGCTCCAGCAGGAGGATTGGACATGGCAGGTGAGGGACTCTGGCAGAGGGGTCATATGGTGCCTGGAATTGAGGCCACTAACGCGTAAGTGAAGCAAATATCCTGAAGGTGGATAAGAGAGTGGAACAGTACACATTGACACACACACACACATACATGCATTCATATATACACACAGAGAGACATCAGATTATGGCCCTGAAGCACAGCCAACATCAACATTGTTTGCAAACAAGGAAACTATGACAATCAATGCAAAAAATAAAAATAAATCTATTGACATAGTATGATTTAACTTCCTAAAATAGGATTTTAAGTTCTTCATTTGCCCTGTCTCAGACAATGAACGTACACATTTACCTAGAAAACAACCCCCTTCCTTTATCATGTACCTTAACACAATAACTCAATCCTTCAAACTTTGATAATTGCAGGAAACAAATGAAAATTCATAAGACCCAAGCTTGTGCCTGTGCCTGCCTCTGAAGCAAAACCTTTAAAACCCATTATTCTTTTTGCAAGAACTAATAACGTTTTTTGTCTCTTCAGCTTAAGACACTAATTGACAGTTTTTTTGGAGGATAGCCCAGATGGAAAAATAAGTACCCCCTTAAAGACCCAACTCCCTTGCTCATCCCCTAGCTTTAAGTCCCTTATTAATTAAACTTTCACCAAGTCAAGAATTTTTATTAAAAAGATAAAGTCTGCTGCACCGTAAAACAGAACTAGCCTATTGTCTCCGAAGCTAAAATTTTATTTCCATAAATAAAAGAGACTTTTTAATACCATCATTTGAGGCAGAGGGACTGGGACCAAAAGATCCACACAGCACAGTAATTAGAGGGAGATTTTCATCCCAACTACTCTAAAATTGGTCAGCCTCAACCAATACCCTTTGCTCCAAGTGAATAAATACTGTAGGGTTGCTCAGTTTAGCATCAAGGGATCTTATTGTACTGTATGGCAAACATAGACAGCTCATCCTTTAATATTGTTCAGAAGTGCAAATGTATGTTTTGCCATCAGAGTGTGTCTAGTCATACACAGCAGAAATCATGCAGAGAGGATAGAAACACACACAAACCCACTTGTGGCATTAATTTGGAACAATATTTGTCAATTAACGTGATAAGACAGGGATTGTGTTACTCCATGTCATGTAGGATACCTTCTCCTTCACCTAGCTTTCACCAGAAAAATCTAATTCTCACTTATTATTTCAAACCAAAATGGCATATTGATACATTCATGTATATATATATATATATATATAAGTTATATAGGTTACTAAATTGAGTTTGGGGAATTCACAAAAGTTACAAAAAATTGTAAACAATTCCCATGCAGCATAATCTTTTTCTCACACACCTTCAGATAAGATGAGAATTGAAATACATTGAATATTGAACCAATATGTATTCAAAATATTAAAAAATGCTTGCTTACATAACTGAAAGAAACATTAAAGGGCATTTTGGATTGTCTGCGTCCTTTATTTAATTGTAATCAGATTAAAATCACAGTTTCAAAAAATGTTGAGACCTCGTATCCTCATTAAATTACTTGTGTAATATGTACTATAATGGCAATTATAATAATCATAATATATAACTACCTTAATTTTCCTTATCTTAGGCCTGCTGTACCGCTTAATGCTGAAACAATGAGCACCAAATACTCTGGGGCAGAACTGTTTCACAGCGTCATACTTCTCACAATGTCTATCTCCTTCTGACCACAAATTCAAAGTGAAAACAGGGAAACTGTCTCGGTGGATCATAGTGAAAGCTCTCAAGGGACTTTCTCTGGATATCTGTAGAGAAGGTCGGGGGAGGGTCAACATTTCATCTCTTCATGTGCAACCCACAGTTCGCAGGTCAAACTCATTGCTATGTCAGTCTGTTACGATGCTGAGATGGAAGCGGAGCTAAAACAGAGCACTACTGATAAATACATGTTAAGTTAATGTCATCCTACGGAGAATCACTGCTTGTTCTGAGCCAGTCAGACTTCTACAGGCACTGCTGCAAAGCCGGCAAATCACATTCAATTAAGAAGCCTTTAAACTTACAAGTCAAGCATCACTTGTTGTGCTGCCCACAATGGGGTTTTATGGATGGCTGTAGTGGTTGTGATGAATGCTAAACTTTACAGGAAATGTCGCCTGAGTGACACAGGCTTTGAAAACTAAAAAGCTCAGTTGGTGTTTTCCCTTTTATCAGGGACACAAAGAGAGGGGATGAGAGAGGCTTTGGGAACTGTTACTTAAATCCAATAACATCAATTCATGAGAATCACACTTTCTAGTTATTCTGGGGGATAAACAATTCAGGCCCGTTTCCCAAATTTTTTGTGTCAGTTTTCTGTTTTCTGCTAACGAGATGTCACTAATATGTACTGGAATGCCGCGTGAATAGACAATTTGATTGGCCACGAGGAACTTAATGATGTATACCAAATGTGGGGGGACAGCTCCTAAGCGCAGATTTTTGGAGACAAACATACTTGTTGACAACATTTTCCACCCAGTTTCCAGCCATTTCTGTCAGGCTGAAATCTAAAATGAAGAGCGAAATGTTACCAAGGTACAACATCCGCTAACAGATCATGTCTTGTTAACATTTTGCCTCAATCGCTCAAATTGTAAGGACACATTATGAAAAAAAAATGACACTTAACGAGTGGGGATCATAATTAAAAGAAAAACAGTATTCTTACATGCAGAAAGAGAAAACAGATTCAACTGTGTACCTGCATTCCTTTTAACCGATTAAAAAAACAGAAATCAAACATTGTAAGTTGTCCATTTACATAAATGCACCCTCCTATTGTGATGTGAATTTTGTTGTATTGTTCCTCTGTGCACACAGCAGCTTATTCCAGCTTAATTTGTGCCACTGTGTCTTCCTGTGAGCCGACTCCAGTCATCTTTAAACGGCTCCATTTAAAATGCAATTTGATTATCTGCCAAATTGCTACCAAGTCTTTTTCCCTCTGCAGCTTTGGGATGGGGGGGTAAAAAAATTTTAATTAGCATTTGCGCATAAAAGAGAGGTCTTTGTTGCATTTTGTACACGGCATCCCAGAATGACCACCGCTCTCAAACAGTCATCACCCAAAC
>CABFOQ010004094.1:0-10474 GCA_900660455.1 Gephyroberyx darwinii | reverse complement strand
AAGGTGCTGAAAGAACAGATTCTCTGTAGTGGAGTATCAAAAGTGGTGGAGAGAGGGGAACCCAGGATACAGAGCTGTCCAAGGTGCTGAAAGACTTCCACTCCCTCAGTGAAGACTGTGAATAGTGGAGGTGGAGTGGACTGGGGAGAGGAGCTGTCCAAGGTGATGGATCAACAGCAAGGCTCTCCTTTCAGCACTGTTGGCATTTACATGCATGGAGGAAACCAGCTATTGGTTAGCTATCAGCTATCTGGTTTTATTAAGGTCTCATTCAGGTTAACCTGCCTACGTGCACCATGGATACCCCGTGTTTCAGTATCCCTGTGTCCGTAAATAAACTATTAACAGAATATTCCTTTTCTTCTACTTCTTTTTTTCCACAAGAACAAATAACACAAAACATGACTAGTAGGTTACTCCTAACAAGGAAAAGACTTTATGATGCCAATAGTAATAGTGCTTGCCTACATATTTTGGTTGACGTGAAAATGTACCTGTAAATATAAATAGAAATGTACCTGTAACTAATGTCTTGTGGTAAATAAAAAGGTAGGTGAACTAGGATCAGTTGGTGATCATCATAAGGGGAAAAAACACTGACGCAAGCAAAAATCAATCACACTTTCAGAAAATCAATTAATTTCTGCTTTCCCCTTACAAGGCCATATCTTTATATAGCCTACAGCAGCTTGATACTACGTATTATCATGTAAACTTCATAGGTTTATGCCAGCCTATAAAGGTGGGTCAACTTTATTGCACAAATAAAAAGGTAGGTAAGTTGAGTTTAGATGGGTTTACCCTCCAGTACAGATGTGCAGATGATGAAAACCCAAAGTGAAAGGTTTCCATGCCACAATGATATTGGGCTATGTGGGACATCTTAAGCAGGTTTCTCATCATTGGAGTATGAGCTTACGTGGGCTATTCTGATTCATGATGTTTACAAGTGCATGTAAACATGACCAGTGACTCACTAGTGAGGGGGAGAGGGGACAATGTATGTGGATGGGCAACTGTCCACAGTGCTGAAAATGAGAGCGCTTCACAATACAGACAGTGGCAGTGCTGGGAGCTGTCTGTTAAGTATGTGCGAGCTGAAGTGGGCCAATGGACCGTGTGCACAAAGCATGTCCTTCCTTGATGTCATGAAATCCTCGCGGCCCATCCCACAGTACAACTTGCACCCATTGTTTCTGGTTCAGTTGCCATGCTCTGAACCGGAAAGGCTGGGGGTGGCGATGCACTGTGGGATTGCCCGCGAGGACTTAATGACATCAAGGAAGGACACTGACATTCTCAGCTCTCAGTCAACAATAGGTAGTAGATATCTGCACACACCCACATGCACACACACACACACACACACACACACTTTGTCACTGAGGCTTCTGTGAGTCACAACCACATATACCAAGGGCAACAAGCTCTTTCTGCTCTTTCTTTTGATGTTACTCTCCCTACTTCCCTCTGTCTCCAAACTAAAGTTTGCTGTAGGATTCTGTAAAGGGAAATCTTCCCAAGCTACACTCATAAATAAAAGTGTATTACGACTTTGCACAATTAGATATCTAATGAAAGGTAATGCTTCTCTGTGGCAATCAAAGATTATGTGTGTTAATATTAATGGGACAGAAACAATGAAAGGATAACATAACCCTACAGGAATCTCCACTCTCCCGCTCCTGATTAATGAACTCAACAGCAAGCAGAACGACGATGCCTACCATCATTTAAAGTGAGAATTGTGAAAGGAAACCCACGGTACCGTGAGCATGCAGGGACTGACATTCCTGCTCCGTCGATTCTCGAGAATACAAAAGGATAAATGAGGAAGGGGATGGAGAGGGCAATGGTAGAAGATAGAACAATAGTCTCTCTCCTCATTGACTTTCCCGGGGCCGCATAGGAGTGACTATGTCTTATAGATTCATGGCTGATGGGCAGAGGCAGGGTTAGCGAGTGAATAGTGGGTAACTGGAACAAAGTGCCCACCTTGCACATAGCAGCATCCTTGGAGAAAATGGCTTGGCAAGAGAGAGAGATTTCAATCAATAATGCTCCGAAGAAGTTTGATAGGGCTTTGGTGGGGCTGACTTTTCGACAAAGCATCTGTGTTTTGGAAGAGTTTCTATGATCTGCCTGTGTTTACCTTCTTTTTTTTCTCCCTACCATTCTCTCTCTTAGTATCTTTCTCTGATTGTCTTTCTGTCTGCCTGGAGCAATTCACTGTTCCATCTCAGAGTGGACATTGTTATCCAACGGTGTTTCTGGTTTAAAGTGTGTTGTGTTTTATGTTGCAAAATGAATATTGAACACATTAGTATTTTCTGATCTGATCAGCCATATTGCAGCCATTTGTCTCTATGCAAGTTTACACTGGATGGAAGGACAATCTTTCTCAAAATTGAGAAAACTGAGGTGAAAATAGTTTTCTCGCAGTACTCTGCTCTGGAAAATTTGGCTGCGACGGTCTGCAACGTCATGCTAACTTAGCACAAGAAATCCTCCAGAAATCTTGTCATGTGTCTTGCCTTTCAGAGCGTACAGGCAGACAGACTGACAAGTCACAGCAGTGGAGAAAGGCCCTGATACTTTCCCAGGGATCAACTCTGTCAAAACGGGCACACTCATCTCTGCAGCCAGTGCCATCTGTGAAACACACACACACACTTCCTCTCACCCACACTCTACAGCTTGCTGTATGCCAGGGGCCATGTCGAATTGAAGAGTTATTCCAGGGACTTGCTGGGAAGCGGGAGGCACAAGCAACCATACATGCCAGTCCCCAAAGACCAGGGCCAAATGGTGAGTCACACCAGTTTGGAAGAGAGGAGAAACACTGACGGATCCTGGACTGCTCCATTTGGAAACAAGTGAGAGAGAGAGAGAGACTTGGAAACCAGATAAGTGCTAAACCCCGTCAATTAGCAGCATTGATGGGAAGAGTGGCTCTGATCCCAAAACAATCTGATATGGACTAATCAAATCTCTGGGCTGGGTTTTGAAATGCTGAATGAAGAGTTGGATTCCGCCATGAGATCTCGAACCAGTCCAAATTTATTTCTGGCACTGAAGTAGAAATCATGACAGAACACCATTAACGTAACTTACTTAACGTACTAAAAACGTTAGCTTGCAACCGAGGGACATGTTTGCAGGTGTAACCATCTGTATTTAAACTGTTGAAAAATTAATGTCGGTTCAAATCTCCCCAACAGATATGCAGCACTTTGGAATGAAAACTGCTAGTTTGTAAGACGTCCATGCATTCTGAATGGTCCTATGATTCACAATGGGGAAGAAGAGGAGGAGAACGAAAGGCTTATGCAACAGCAGTGCACTGAAATGCTAAAAATGCCCAAGTATGGAGAAGGATGTGGTCCAAAACACTGAAGAAAAGCCCTCTGCATTGCATCAGAGCAGAGTTAGTCAGCAAGTCTCTCCAAAGCTATCTGGCTGGATGGTAGTGAAACGGCTGGACCGAAATGGAGGGAGGGATGGATGGTCTCTCTCTCTCTCTCTCTCTCTCTCTCTCTCTCTCTCTCTCTCTCTCCCCCTCCTACTCCCTTCCTCTCTCCCTCATTCTGACACATCCAGCCTTCATGTCTCGGCTTTTTCCATTCAAACTGGGAAGCAGCAGCAGCAGCCGAAGCGGCAGAATGGCACAAATGTAACACAGGCCTCATTTGCCCCTGACAAACAGGGGAAAAAATATGCATCAACACTAGATATGCTATTAAACCTACACTTTGGAGGATATGTGGTGCAAGTGAGGAGTAACACCTCAGCTGTCAAACATTCAACCCCCCCAGAAAGTGGAAAAATGTAAGAAAATAAGATACGTAACCACTATATTTAAAAATAATAAAGGTAAATTTGATTGAATGCCAGTGCCCATTTTATTTCTCTCTTTCTCCTCTGAGTCACAAAATGGTGTCAGCAGTCATCGCTCAATTGTGCCTCTCCATTCCTGGCTCATTACAATTGAGAGAATAGTGCTGGGTAATTGTTTGACCCTGACTGCTCATCCTGTGTCCTTGGCTGCTGAGTGCGCTTGACGTGAGAGTACTATGGGATAAATGGCGGCTATTCCCACACTCTGCCCTGTGGCCGTCTGCAAACAGAGCGCCATCGTATCAGTGACAAGAGAAGTCTGATGAAGGTACGCTGGCTGCACAAACCCAATGCAGGCCCTGGCGGCACCACGGCCGCCGCTCTAAAAGGAACCATTGTGCCCCGCGAGAGCCTTTCCCTCTCTGCACTGAAGTGGCCATTGTGGCTCGCAGAATAGCCGTCCCTCTCCATCGCCCGGCAAGGAAAGTGCTGTCGTGCCGGGGTTGAGAGCGGCCGTGGTTGTTGCGGTAGACAGTATCTCGGTATCGTGACCCCCATCACCTGTCCGGTGCCCCCGTGTCGCTCAGCTCATTCTTCCGAGGGGCGAGGACAATCCAGACCTAATTTCACCCAGTGAATAGAGCGTGAGGAACAGGTGCAATCTGGGATTGGGGTTCAGTCTTTGAATGGAGCCACCAGTGGAGTGGCAGGCCTGCCTGATAGGGCTTTTTAGCACATATACCTCCAGTCTGGACTTCTTATATTGATTTGGCTGCAGGGAAGGTTCTCTGAAAATATATTCATCCATGACAGAACAGACCAAAGCAAAAGCCCTATGGATTTCTGGGAGAGAAATGAACTGTAGTGGAGCACTACAATTCTCTCAAGGGTACTTGGCTAAGAGCAACACCTGCAGTTTCACAGAGTGCTCTGCAGAGAGCTGTCTTGGGAGTTGGGAGGATGAGACACAGGAGTTCTACAGAAAAAACAAATACAGGAATACTATTTATTAAAAGTGGTTCCTGGGAAGCCTTTCTGGCTGCCTGTCCACATCCTGAGCTGTACAGCCCAAGGGTGACTCATGTACAAATCACTGCTGGGGAACACAAGCGCATTTCTATTAGGACTCTGAACTTTCCCCGTACCCTCTACATTTCCCCCTGCATCTCTAAAAGTCTCAAACTTGCTGTATATTGTTAAATATCAAACATGTTAGGCAGATATTCTCATAACATGCTTTCCTCACCATTGGAAAAAAAAAATTCCCTGGGGGACATAAATCTATGTCTTTAATGGCTCATCTCAGACTGGTTTGCATTGATGAGCGAGTAAGTGTGTTGATGTTGCAAGTTATGCAAGTGTTATGCAAACATATAGCATGATTATGCCAAATTTAAAAAGGTGTGTGTCAGTAATATCCCATAGTGTAATGATTAGTTACTCACACCCACTCTTTAATTATGAGCATAAAACTCTTATGTGGGGTTTTTGTGTCCCACATCCTTGTTATGCAACCTGCTCCACTTTAGAAGAGGATAGCATTCACAGCAACCACATGTTAGCAGGCCTCGATGTGGATCGGTACAGTTCACACAAAGACTTAGATGGTCTTGATCTTTTCACACAGCGGACTAGGCCGATGAGAAACCAGGTCGGGCCCAGAACGATTTGGTTCAGGTAAGCTCTACAGTGTGAAAAGCCGCCAGTGTTTACTACAAGCTCAAAGAGGAGGGGATGTCTTCGGGTTGCGGCTCAACCTGATACATCATCGTCAATGGTGCGGTTACATCGGCCCGTTTTGTCCGGTACGTGCCCTTCCAAGCGGGGGGTTTGGGGAGTCAGTGATATTTTTAAACCTGAGGAAGCTGCAGCTGCCTTTACGCTGGAGTAATTTAGGTTAAACAGCTCACTGGCGGGTGCTAAAGCAATGCTTTAGCACACCTGATACATAAACCAACCCCTGAAAAACTCCCAGACCAAGAGTGCACTCCTGCTCAGCCTCAGTCAATCACATCTGGGGTAAAGCTAAAAGCATGTAAGCTTCTAACGTCCATTTTATTTCTATATTATTGATATTCCCCTATTCTCTTTAAGAATTTCCAGCGTCACTGTAGTGCCGTGGGTCTCGCTCAAGCCTTTTAAAAGGCGAGCAATATGGTAATGCAAATATTTCAAATCTGGCTCTCACTGGAGGCTACAAAGAACATCTTCATTAATTCACTGGCGGTGCTTGCTTTTTGGGCTGTTGCTCAGATATGAAAGAAAAGGGGGCTGGAATTACAGTACTTTCAACTATTTCACAGGAAGAAAAAAAAACGGAAAAAAAAAAAAACCTCATCCATGATTCAAGTGCACTTGTGAGCTCTGCTGAATTAATTCATGACCTAATCTTTGTGGAGTACAGTACAGTATCTGGCACGCAACCAGGATTTTCCACACCCAAGTCTCTCAACTCTCTCAATTAAAAGACCAAAGGCAAGTTGTTGAAATCTGCGCAAAGCATTGAACTTGATTGGTGCCATCAACGTGAAAATTTAGTCCCTGCTCCTCCCCAAGCAAGCACAACATGAGATCTACTAACTTTGACATCTTCAATAACGTACATCTTCCCAAACTGACTAATGTTACCCCCAGTCAAGACATGGATATCCTACCTCCGTAGCCACACAGGAGGGAAGGAGGTAACCTGATCGGATCAATAGGCCATACTGTCTCTCTCTCTGTCCCATTGAGAGAGGAGTTTCTCTCTCTCTCTCAATCTACTCCTCTCTCTTTCACAAATCTACCCATGCAATCAGTGAGAGACAATGAGAGGTCTTTAAGTCCATCACAGGCTCTTCCCTTTCTACTCTGATGAGAGGGGATGGAGGGAGGGAAGGAGGGAGAGAGAGAAAACAGACTAGGCATGTCTTCCCTCATCACGCCAGCCACAGCTAAAATGGAGGATGTGAGGAGGGAGGGGGGTGGAGGTGGGGAGGAAATCCTTCATTTTCTTCTCACATTTCCTCCCATTTTTTATGCAATTGAAAGTGTCTGCCTTCTTTATAGCTCCCCTAAGCTCCTTTACCCTCCTTTTTCTCCTCCTCCACGGGTGGATGGGTGGATCGGTGGATGGATGGATGGATGGAAAGATGGATGGGGTGGATGAGGGCCAGGCGGGAAGTGGCAGAAGAGTGAGTTAATGAGGCAGATTGCTCTCTTCGCCGCCGTGCGAGGGATTACAGGGAGATTACCCATTCTGATTCTCCTCTCTCTCCCCCCCGCCCCACGCCCCCCCTTCGGTAGCGATAAACTGAAGGGATGGAGGGAGGGGGGAGCTGTCTTGACAGAGGTGAGATAGGAGACACTGCCCTCTCTGCCTCCCTGTCAGGGAAAATGGCAGCTGCTCATAACATTGTCCCGCGACGGTGAACGGATAAAGTTACCGACTGAAGCCTCCAATCTGACAGCTGCTTTGAGGGCAAGGCCTAAATATACTCGGGATGAGACATAATATCTTAATAGCCACATGAGATACACCTCCTTCATGATGTCCATTCCCTGTGCTTGTTTCTAATAAATGCGTTCTGCATAATCCGCCCACGGAAAAGCACATAGTGGACAATAAAGCCACATTATGCATTTGAAAGGGTGTTGTTTTCTCCAAATGTGCAAATGGCATGCTGATTGCGGTGACCTAGTATGATGGCATTTGAGTTGAAAAGCGGGAGATTTGTATTCAGCGAAGTTGCTGGAAGCCTCATGTCAGAGGATGAGTGAAAACAAAGAGAAGCACAGGACCTCGAATCCACTTTTTGCACTCGCCAAATAACAAACAGTGAAAAGGTCTGGAAAAATTATTCAAATTGCAGCGGAATTTGCAATTATTATAAGTCATCTCAACCCACAATGGCGATGTTAAGCACCCTTCATGAAGTGCACTGAAAGCTCTGAGAACAAAAGTGGAATCATGTATGGGCCCATTTTCTGCTGGCGGTGTCTGTTCAGTGTGTATTATTCCAGGAGGGAAACCTATTTAGGTATTTCCAATTAGCTGAAAAGTCATTGTCAAAACTACTTTAGACAGACCAGTGAGTTGGTGGCACAATAATTGCTGTGAATTTTTTTTTTCAACTGGAAATAACTGGCTAAATGTTCCAGTGCAGTCAATTTGTGGTTGGTATAAGTAATACTGGTGCTTTGGATCTTTGGTTGAATGATCATAAGGCCACGTAGGAAATAGTGTTTTGACCCAAGAGTCAAGGGAGGCCAAGGTCTTAGTTTAATGAGGCCATGGATTTATTTCGAGAAAAGGTCGCCCAACTTTGTCCAGATCGAAACGATGGCCAACAAAACAACACAAGCAGCCGAGGCTGTCAGAGAGTCTGCAGGATTTCTTTCTGCTTTGCATTCCAGGCAGCCGGCTCATGAAGCGCTACCAGCCACCGCCTGTGCGTGGTCCAGCCAACCTCCTGCTCTTTGTTTTCACATCCTCCTTCTAATGTTTTGTTATGAGAAAGTGAATTCATTCCAAGCAGTGAATTCAGGTCAGTGAGTCAGTCAGTCAGGGATGAGACACTTCACTTCCTCTATGCCCATCAAGCTCCCTCATTTTCTATAAACAGTGTTAATGTTATTTATGAATCTTTATACCTCGGCTGCAAGTTTCTACAGGCGCCCCGTGATCCTCAGTTCATATTCAGAAAAAAGTATATGTCATCCCCATAGAAAAGGAGTGGTGTTCCAACCCGGAAGCGAGGGGAAGTGGTTTAAGGGAAGTGGATTTTAATGGTCATGCATTTGATTCTCAAAAACAACAACAAAATATGTGGTGGAGGACAAGACAAGAGGATGTCGTGTTTATTGTCAGAATGCTGGCAAAGTTATGACAGGTAGAGATGAAAAGAGTGAATTTTAAGATTGGGGTTAATGTGAAGTCTCCTTATGTGGTGTCTCCCTTTCCCATCTTTCCAGTCGCGTCCTTCCTATCCGTCTCTACCTCTGCGCCGTGGAACTGGAGACAACCTGGACTTATTTTCAATTTGTAGAAATACAACTAAATCCATATCTCCTTCTCTCTTCTTTTTTTTTTGTTTTTTTTTTGGACTTGTTATTTTCCTCCGGTTTGGAGGTTTTGTGCAGAGAGACCGTTACGCACCCCAGTGGGCGTTTGGTGACACGGTGGCGCAGGAGTCGCATGTAGTCGCAGTAATATAGTGCGCAAAATGTCTCCATATGCGCAGGCATTTCTAACACATCGTGATGACCACATTTCCTAGATTTTCGCGGAGAAAACTGAGAGCAAAATAACACAACAGTCGGTTAGATCACAGCCATTTTGCCCTTCAATATAAGCTATTACATTGCAGCTGTGAAATAAAGTAAGTATAGCCTGGCGCGGCCTGATTTTCAGTGTTATAAACCTTATAATTTCCGAACTTGGAAGATAAATGGATAGGAAATAATAATAAAACACTTTAGAAAGCCCGGTGGATGTGCCAAAAGCACAAGTCTACTCTAGCAGGTGAAATTCCAGGGATTTGAAGAGATGGAGAGAGCGAGTACAATGTACAAGTATGGCAGGTATTATGAGAATATTAGGCTGTTTGGATTACCAATGGATTACATATCACATTTCTCAGTGACTCCGGCTTGATAATGTCTTTTTTCTCAATTGTCCGCAGAGTAATTTGTAAATAAAAGGGTACGTCGGATTGAATGAGTGACGAAATCTGTAAGAAGAGCCTATTTCAAGTACAAATCGCGTAAATACATTCACAATAGCCTAAAGAGGACAAAAACTGACTTTCTGTCTCGCCGAGCGCAGTGACATTTTTTTTAGACAGAGACTCAAACTAATGCGTGATGCATAAAGCCTATTCGAAGCGTATTTGTCCATCATTTCCTTCTCTGAATTCAATGTCTGTTCCCCAAGCCGCAGAAATAAACAGCAGACCTCAAACCCAAGGAGGACAGCACTCGCCTCCTAAATCTCCCCCAAATATTGACCCATTACGCATCGTTTGCGCTTGCACCCTCTAAGCAGAACAAAGCCAACAATTGCTCACTATTGGGCTATGTGAGTGTATTTTCATTTTTTTTTCTTTTCCAACCTCAGATATGATCATTTCTAGAGCATTTACAGACACTGGCAAGGTCCGTGATCATGCTGTAGCCCCCAAATCCTCACAGCGAAAAACCCCACAGACGCAAAGGGATTGTCACCAGAGCAAAGAAGAGAAAAGTCCTTACTTGTGTTTTGCGGCAATCCCTCCGATATTATTCTCCAGACTTGGGAAGGTGTTGTAAATATCCCTGCAAATGGGTTACGCTTATGGGTTTCTTTTTTATCCAGTGAGTGGAGCAGACCAGAATGCAGGTTTTCTTTTCCCCTCTCTCTCCTTTGAGACAGATGTGAACCGTGCTGGCCCAGTCGCTCCACCTGCATCCCTGGTGTCAAACGCGCCAGAATAGAGAAAAGGAGGCTTCCGTTAGTCACTTTCAAAATAAACCCCCTTTTGGCGGACACGCGTGGCAATGGCTTTTAGTTTGAAGGTGAAATCGCCCTGCTTCCTGTCTAGTTCTGGGTGTGTCTAGGTTAACTTGACACAGCTCCACCTGCATCCACAGGAATAGGAGCCTCAGCAGCGGCGGCGGC
>CABFOQ010004087.1:31387-50662 GCA_900660455.1 Gephyroberyx darwinii | reverse complement strand
GGCCAAGGGGGCGCTGAGGGTCCGGCTCAGCTCAGGCATCTGATACTGCTGGTGCTGTTGCACTTTCTGCTTGGACCCGCCGAGCAAAAAGCGCCGCTTGTAGTCCATTTTACTTTCCTGCGCACTACAACAATACATAAGTGGTGCGACAGCACCGGAAGCTTCTTTTTTTGTTTTGGGGTTATTCTTTTGGCCAGCCACAAGCTCTTGTTCTCTTTACAAAACTAACGACCCAACCCAAGAGTCCCAGAACTGTTAAAGTTATGTAAAAAGACAGCTCAGGGGTTCCATCTGCCAGAGGCTCATCTCAGTATGCCTTGTAGAGAGGCTGCAGAGAGATGGGTGAGGTGGGAGGGCACTGAAAAAGACTGGCAGGCTGAGTGCAATGCTTACATGCAGCCCTGCTGCAGATTACAATGGACAGGCCCAGCTAACAGAACCAGCAGAGACACGCCGTTCAGCTTTGAATAACCGTAGAATAACCGTAAATGTATAACCGCAAAACCACTCTTTAATTTACTCTAAGTGGCACTACGGCCAAAAAAAATCCAAAGTGCATTACTTTTCCTTCAAAATGGGGGCAGAAAAAAAATCCTTCTTTGTGTAGCATATAGAGTATATACACATTTATATGTACATCTGTGCCAGTCCACGCTAATAAAAATAGAAAATATTTTAAAAGCTGAACGAGAAAAAGTAAGATGAATTTGATGAAAAATGAGACACTGGTCAACAGCAAGGGTTGAAAATAATAATAATAAAAAAAGAACAACAGGTGAGTGAATGCTGGGCTCAGAGGATGAGGCCTCGGCTCTTCCTGTGTACTGGCTGGTAGAAGAGCTGTGGGAAGCGAAGGGCAGACAGATCCAGTCCGTCTCGAATCCTCTTCAAGCAGGGCTCGTCAGGCAGTGAGCAAGTGGCCAGCTGATAGCTCCGTCTGCCTATCTGGAAACTCTGCCGGCCTCCTGGTTTCCCCCCCGGGTCTGCTGGCTGAGGTAGTTATTACTCACCGCGGAAACAAGTGTGCTTCCAGATCTCGCTGCTCTCCGCGGATGCAGATTAGAGCGACAAAAGCACAAATGTATCTGTAAGGCCTCTAGGTCATTTCCTATGGGAGGAAAGGGGAGAGACACAGAAGAGAAGGTTACCGTCAAGTCAAGGGGGATGGATGAGCTTTGCTGCAATTGTTTTTCTTTCTTTTCACTCCAAAATAAAAGTGGCCTGCCCTTTAAAGCATGCCCAGTAGGTTAGCGGCTACTTCACTGTTGTCACGATACAGCAAAAAAAACAACAACTCGACTCTGGTGCTGTGGTATTGTGGTGTTCCGTTGTAAAACAATGCCACAATGGAGGAAAAAAACACAGCACAAAGTTGAAGTTTAAATATAATAATTATACTTTGTTTCGGCTTTGTTCCCCATAAGAAGTCATTAATAGCATACATGAAGGGTGGACAAAATTTAAAACCATTTTTCATAGGACCTATTTTGCTGATCCACATCCGTCTCTCACAAAGTAGCAGCAAAATACCATGGTCAGCAGAACGGAACATGAGATCATCTGGAGCAGGATTTCCAATAACAATATATGGCAAACTTAATCTGTATCTAAGTAAATATGTTTTATGAGGATTTGCAATGTAAAAAGTGTGAAGTTTTTGAAGTACTGGTACTCCCTGCGACAGTACTATGAAGGCTCCTTCGTGATAAACATGTACCATCTGACATAGGGAAACAGTTAGCATAAGTGGTGAAGCCAATACCAAAGCATTTGCCAGCAGTTATTTTCTAGTAGTCGAGTACAAAAAGTTATTTTCCTATTCTTACTGGAAGTGAGGTAATGATTTCAGTCGCATCTCTTTATTCTAACCTTGGTTCTAATATTTCAGTATATTGTAGCTCGATACAGCGCTGTGGTTTAGTGTTGGACATTTCTAGACGATTACTAACACCGGACCTCACGGAGAGCGTCTCTGAAGAGAATCCCTGACACTGTCTGGTTTAGCAGAACACAGCTGCAAAGAGAAATGTCTGCAAGCAGCCATTGTTGGAAGACACTGAGGGTCTGTTGAGCTACACGCAGTAGGAGTCACAATACCCCCATTCAACACCCAAGCGCTGCACGATGATGACTGGTGCTTCTCCTTTTGGTCATTTCATTTCATTATGAATATAATTTTTTTCCATTTTCGTGATTAAGGAAAATTTGGCAGCAAGCCAAATTTGACCAGTTCAGCTAAATTTTCATCACCTTGCACTGTAATGACAGTTATCTAACTCCAAGTCCCACAAAGGTGATATTGTGATATCAGGGTATCTGCACGTTTCAGAAAGCCAAATCCTGGAAATGATTTTTAAGACCAATTCAAAAAGCAAAATAAAGAAAAAGCTGGCAAAACCAGCCTGTTTCCAATTGAACAAAGGGAATGAAAGTTGGGACAGTATAATGGGGCAGTATAAGAAAAGAAAAAAAACAAGTTTTGCTCATTGCAATACTAAGCCTGTCCTGTATTCTGTATTTGCGGACACAAAATAAGACTTCTAATAACTGTATTTAAGATGATTTCTTTTGAGACTTTCTCATACATAACGATCTGCAGATACCAGATTGAAAAAATACAAGAAACGGTAGTACAAAACCTATATCATAGTGCTTAGGGGAGCTTAAAAGTTAAAACAGTGTCCTCTCATGAGTATTACATTGAGAAAGAGTAGGCCAACAAGTACAGCTTTAAAAAAAAAAAAATTTAAAAAAAAAAGTTTTATCACTAAACATGTTCTATTGCTATCTAGACCACTTTGCTGTTGATACAGACATCCTCTCAATGATATCACACCCTACACGGGACACACAATATCAACATCACAGACTTATCTGTTAGATTACTCTACCCTACGCAGCAGGGCTATCCTGCTGTCCAACATTTAGACTATGTTATCACATAGCGCCATGCTGAAAGCGTCTGTGCTTTGGGATGAGAGAGGAGAAGCAAATCATGGAAAAAAAATGTTTTTAAATAAACCCTTCCCAGTGACCCTGCTGTCGTTGTAGGCTATGCTGAGCGGCTGCGTACCGTCCATACATACGCAGTTTCCACCACGCGCCCGTATTAATCACTGACGTTCCCCTGACCTTCAAACCTCACTTCCTTTCAAACAGAGGGGTGCGCCCGGCGAAAACACTCCACCATCGTCGGTCCCCGGCCAGAGAGAGGGGAGACAGGGCCGAGGGAAACCAGTGACCTCCTCATGAAGGGAACAACAGAGACAAGCGTCCCATCTTTTAACTCTTCATTAACCAGGCAAGTTGACCGAGAACACGTTCTTATTTATAGTAGTTGCAGAGTTGCACATGCACGCACACACACACACACACGCTGTCTTGTACTCTTGGATGCTGCGTTAACTAGGGTCGCTTATAATTGGACTTGTTGTTGGCAACTTACTGTGGCAACCATCCTTCAACTTTTTGTGCCTTTAGATTTTACCAGGGTTTCTCATGTGTTGATTATATTTGGGCGGCCGACCCAAGGACAGTAATATTCACCCAAGCAAACTTCTGTTTTAGACTTACAACTGCAAAGTCCTGGAAGGGAAGCGTGCCAGTGACCTACAACAACCATAATTCATTGCACCTATGATGCAGCATGATGTTGTTGGTCGTCTTTGGTCAAACAGTCAGTGCCGACAGGAAGTGAATAGGGAGGCAAAGTTTGAAACGTAGCCTCTGCGATGTTAGCTGACTATTATACTCCCACTTGACTATTCTGCTAGTTTTGTGAAGCAAATCCACTGAACAGAGGAATAAAGCACATTTTGCACACAGCGCCGTACAGCCACCCTGCCATCGCCACAGTAATCTGCCAACCTGTGGGAAACAGTTTACATCTTTTTATTGTTTTATGTTTCATTCATGCCCTTTCCACTGTAAAGTATGTGGTGACAAACATGTTTGCAGCTAACTAGTGCGATGCCCCGGCCTCTAAATCCCAAGGATTACAGCCACAGTGAGAACCTGCCAGATGCCCCACAATGCCTGCTAGTTGACACAGTAAATAGGATATTAGCATCCGAGAGGTAAACAGGAAACCTGAGCCTGGCTAGCCTGGAGCCAACCACTCAGAGAACAGGGAGGTCACAGAAACGTAAGGATCTGGTGAAGAGGAAGAGGGCTAAACGTCTGCAACCAGGCCGCTACAGAGAGCAACAACCAGCCAACGTGATCATATGTCATTTGTGTTATTTTGTTATTATTTTTAGTTTCTTTTGGTGGTAGAGGTGAAGGGGGAGGGAGTCATCCAGTAATTGTGTTTTTTTTTGTCTTGTTTGTTTTGAGGTAGGATGCTCTGTAAGCCGCTTGTTTTTTTAATCTTGTCTGCACAAACTAGTAACTTTCATCTTTATGTGCTTTTCATCAGCATTTTTTTTTTTTGCTTTCTTATCACGTTGTGTCTGTTTTATCTTTGTGCAAATAAACTACATTGAACTAATGAGTCCTTTGGGTTTCGTTGGCTCCTCCTACATGTTTTCCTATAATCTTCTCAACTGTATCCGGATACTTTTTTTTTCCACCTATGTGAAAATGAATGAGATTTTTGGCTCCCATATCCAATCGTTCTTTTCTTAAGATGGGTGAAATACTGAAGGTAGAAATTATATATTACAGCGATGTTACATATTTTAATGCATTATTGATTTTTTTCAAAAAAAACAAAAACATGATGTGGATGTTACATTATCCTCTGGTTAAATATCCCTCATGGGTAAATTGACTGATCCAACAGTAGCTTTTGTCTCTAACCTAGAGGAATGAATTAGGCAAATGTGCTTTCAAGAGCACAAATGATTAAAAGACTCAATGGGACTACCTGGTTAGACAGAAGGTCAAATAAAATCAATTTTAACACTTTAACCAATATAACCAATAAAAACCTGTGATGTTAAAGACATCTATATGTTAGAAAGTACAGGTGTAGTGATGGTGGTACCAAGACTGTTATCAGCTCTAAAGTCCACAGGTACCAAGACCTGACTACTAAAGCAATGGCATTTGATGTACTAGAAGGATGTGTATCAGTTATATTACAGATTAGATGAGCATGTTCCGATTGGATTAAAACGTAAGTCGCTGTACAAAGATTTTTTTTCCATAGCGTCCTATAGATTAAGTCCCAAACAGTAAATTTTAATAGAGAACATTCTACTCATATGTGTAATTGTATTGTTTGTTCTTTGACGATACAATTTACCCCGACTAGAGAGTATGCGCCGTCTACATTTCCTGCCTGGATATAAAGCAGAGCAGAGGTTGTCCCGAGAGAAGCAGACACAGCATCAATATTACTGAGGCCTGCTGGCTTCTCAGTGCAGCTCCATTGGCTGCCAGCCTCCTGTTACAGGGCACATCGTATTAGAGATTGCACCCAAACAAACACATGTGATAGGAGAGTCCCTCAGTCTGCACTGGCACTGCGCCAGCCCAGTTTAATGTCCTTCCTCTAGCTGGGGCTGCTCAGGGCTAATGTTAGCTCTACTTCCCCACGCATCGTGCATCTCAGCTGCTCAACTTCAACAGGAAGGGGGCTAAGGTTTCCTGGAGCGAGCTCTCTGTCGCCAGTTACAAAAACGTCAAGCTCCCAAGTATGATTTACCTGCACGTGCAAACCTCCGGGCGTACAGCTGCAGCTACCAGCAGACAGCAGTGGGTAAAGGGTAAACTGGCAGCAAGGGATGGGCAGGTAGGCTGAGGAACATTTGGGAGTTTTTCTTCCAAGATACACACATTCACACCTGGGAAGGTGTCCAGTACAATTAGCCTTCTACTATTGGCCAGAGCATCTCCACTGGAGCAGATAAGTACGCTTGCTCGAGGGCACCTCAATCCTTCCAGTCACAAGCCCGCTCCTCTAACCTCCAGGCGACTTCCGTCCATGGTACCGTCATTTTTGGATACACATCCCTATCCGTGTGGCTCTGTCACATCACAGCTAGGTAGCTTAATAGCTGTGGATGGGGCAGCTGTTACCCATGCTGACAGCTCCTTATCGCAGACAGGCCCTCTGACGCTCCAGCCACAGGCCCAGCATTAGCTCTCTCATGAAGTCTATTTCAGCCACCACAGGCAAAACAGCTGCCCTACGCTCCACACCACACCGTTTTTAGACACTCCAAAAGGTTCAGCTAAAAAAAAAATGTCCTCCTTTACATCTGTTGCCAATGAAGCAAAGGAATGCATTTCCCCAGAACCCTCTTAATGTGGGTTCAAACCAGCAGAGGAAAAGCAGGTCACGAAAACCAGCCGTATATATATTGCACAGTGTCTTTGGGATGTCTCTATAGGATGTACCCTATATATAAATAAAAGAACGCACGCATTGGGTTTTGAAAAGACTACCACTATGTCTATTCGCTAAGTCTGCTTAAGACATTCCACAGGGCAGATAAGCTCCAGCGAAGCCTCAGAATCAGCAGACAGGTTGAGGAGGTCAAGCCAAATGACAGGACAAGTGCCACGAGCAACTGTGCGACAGGAGCTGAGCCAGGCTCCTCTTGCCCACAGAACACAAGGAGAGTATTGTGGCAGGCTCTGGCCTTCCCATACCAACACACAGGGAAAAAAAAACACTCTCACACATGCAGCTGCATGACTCTGCGAGAAGAGGAGAAAAATAGAGGCCTTGGCTATGATTTAATATCAACAGCAAGCGTGGATTTTTAGTCACCAATACCCAGTGTTGCCTCTGGAATTGTTTTGTAGGCAGCTGCAGGAGTGGTTGGGGTTGCATTTTTGGGTTTAGTTTCCACAATTATCCACATTTTGGCCCCATTTCTGGTTCTACTCTGGGTTACAGCAATAAAAAAAACACTCTTACTTGGATACTTAGTTATGATAAAAGTTGATAAACTCATATTTTGGAGTGGAATTGAGCTAGATTGTGTTTTTTGGTAGATTTCACATTTCTTTCTAGCCGTAGTGGTACTTTTCTGGCTGTGGGGCCCACCACTGTTGAATGAATATAGAGGAAAACTAATGAATACTCAGTTCATTCAGCCTGTTAGCTATTCAGTTGGCAAACAGGCTGGATAATATTAGGCTAACCTGTAATGTCATAACAGACATTGTAAGTAGCTTATGGCGTCAATAAAAATAGCAGACAGGCCTCTCCAACAAAGGACATGCTTGAGGACCAAACAGGTCTGTGTCGCCTATCTAAGCCCACATTTCAACATCAGTGCCCTTGCTTCACTCGAATACTGATATGCCCCCAAAAAAGAAAAAAAGAAAAACAATGAAAAGGAATGAAATGAAATATGCAAGATGCCAATGGACTTGGGAATAAGTGAAAACCTTGACCTCTGATGTGACCTGATCAGAGCCTTTCGCCAAACTATAGCTGCCTTTCAGTAACAGACTGAAAGCAAACAGCAGTAGCTCAGATATCCCCCTCCAGAACAGCATTGTACAATAGTGTGTTTAGCGTGTCCAACCGGTGGGTTTCAACAAGTGAGAGCTGCGATAAAAGCCTCTGACATCAGTTCCATTCATGAATGGCTGGTGGCAACCTATGGGGACGGAAACGCTTCCCTCAGCCTATATTGAGCACGCTATGTACTGAGGTCGCAGGTTCTGCAGCATGCCAACCACTGGGGTGCTGTATTTTTAGCCAGGACAAAAGTAAGAATTTTCTCTTCCACTTCAGGCGTGGTCAGGCAGGATAAGGAGTTGCCGTGGAAGTGGAAATAGATTTAGGCTTACTTACGCAGGCAGCACAATTGTCATTTTAACACGGGAAAATCAAGAGACCATGCAGAGGAAGATAAGTGAAAAGAGATGTTACCTATAGGGATTAATAAAGAGTCAAGTATCACATTACAACAGAGTTTTGTGGTAGCCTAAATCCTTGTTTTATGCAATTGTGTATGTAGTGTAAAAGCGTCCATGCGTCTCACTGGGACTATTTGACAGAGGGGCAAATAGCTGGCCTCAAGCTGAGCCTAAGTTGGTTTCCCAGGAGACAAGGGTGAGATTTCTCATGCTAGAAGCCCCCTCTCTCTCATCTACAAACCCACTAGCCTCTTCACTCTGGGGACTGGCTGCTTATTCTACTCTACGGAAAAAAATAGGCTATTGGGTTTCGGCGTACAAGACTGAAATTGCATTCATCAAGCAGTAGATGAGACAGCTGCGCACCTGCAGAAAGGTAGTGTGCAATGAGTTTGGACAGGATGTAGGGCTGAAACATCTCCCGCTCCAACAGAACCCCGCTGCCTCCAACAACGCAAACAGTGTTGTTAGTATTGTGCATCCAATTGAAAATCCTGTCACATAAGACAAACTCACAACACACAAGCCTGCATCTCTCTGATGCATGGTCAGGAAAAACCTTGTGCAGTGGGTGTATATTATCTAACAGATGATGATGGAATAACACACTCCAAAGGCTATTTCGCTCCTAACTCTACTTAGGCCAGAGCAGGGCAACACGGCCAAAACATCATATTGCGATGCTGGTCTCATTTTTGATGGCATCAAATGTTGACAGTATTTGTTTTTTAGGGTACATATTACACTGTCATGTTACTATTTTTGTTTGAGATTTACTGACTTAATTTTGCGCCCACTGTTGCAGTCCAATGTCAAAAGCCACACTGCGCTGTCTATTCCAATCCTTCTTATTCTTCTTTAACCATTAAGCCGCACTTATATGCCTCTGTAGGTGACAGTGAAGTGGAATTTCAGCTTTCAGTATTGAATGTTTATAAAATGTAATATTTGTAATTTAGCATCAGTACTGAAATTTTGGTTATTGTGACACCACTGATATACACAGTGGTAATTGTACATATGTCTCACACTTTTGCACTGTATGCGAGGTGCTACTGACCTTGTACAATGTATGTCAGTATGCACGGTAAATGTATGTCTTTCTGTCCATTCACTGTACCTGGTGATTAGAGTGACTCTGGCACAGGCTATGTGGGACATGAAATTCGTGCTGCACAAAAGTGTGCCACAGCATCAAAACAGTGAAGTACCGCTGACATAGACTAATGTTAGGGTAAGGACAATTTGAGAGCCTGTCTGTCAAAACACACAATCAAATCCATCTAATTCAGCTACAGGACTACCCCGATCGGTCATGGGTTCAACACAGACAAGCCAGAGCTATCTCTTCTTAGAATATATGAGGTGGTGCCTAGAGAGTGGAAGCTATTTCTACAACCTGGAGGTAACATTTAGCTTCCTTCCTGTAACACCTGTTTTCACTATGAGCTCATCTTAAGAAAAACAGCCCTCTCACAATCTCATGTGAGAGAAAGCCACACTCACTCACTTCAAAACAACAAGCCGAAGCCAAATTTTACATCAAGTTTCTATCACATTCCCCCAAAAGCTGGAATGCAATCAAAGTGAAGAAAACTGAATGAATATGTTAACTGATTAGCGCTTTTGATAGAAGCCAGTGAAACAAATCCATAAAATGTTAGAAAGCCTGCATAAAACACGGTCTGGGTTACTCAACCCCCATCCCCCATCATGGATTCCTCTGTGACATTCAACTGCATAATCTAAAACTGTGCAGCAAGAGAAACACTAGAATGCTCCTTTGTTGAAGGAAATATCATTCTGGCCTGTGGAGATAGCGCCGGTACAGCCCAGGCCTGGGCTGTACTCCACCCGAGGCAGGCGCAAACAGTAATCTTGTGACTGTAGGTTGACTTCCTCACACATGCATCCGGATTCAATGTTAGACTGAGGAAAAGTGTCACTCCTGGTCACATGTGATATGGATAAATAAACAAAAGACAAAAACAACTCAGCGGTCCACCAATGGCAATGGCTATTCATGCATGGTGTTGAATAAGCCATTGGAGGGAATGTGTCCACACAGAGACAGGAATTTTGCAGACCCAAGCATGTATTTCCATAGTGACACAGCTGTGGCAGATATCAACGTGTAGGCTTGGGCTTGTTTCTTTAAAAGCTGTACAAGCCTACAGAAACCGCAACAAAAAAAGGCAATGTCCTTTATATGAACAGCAACATAGCGGTCTGAACTATTGCATCATTTGCAAGTTAACATTTTAATGTCAGTCAAAGTTGTACTGGGTGCCCCACCTGCCATGCAAAGGTTTCAAAAGGTCATGACTGCAACTTTAGATTTAATATCAACAAAAATGATACCCATAAATGTTATTAAAAGATACACTATCCACTTCTGTAAAAACAATACTTCTGTAGGTCTTTTTTTCAGTTTCACTACAGCAAAAAACAATCAACCCCCTATATTACAATATGATGAAATACCAGGGTCTAGTGACAAATTTAACACCAGCGACAAGCAAAAGCCATGTAAATGTTGGCTCTGGCTTGTTACATTTGTGTACTCTACCAGCTAGTATGGTAGCTATCCAACCCAATTCCAACAAACATTTTGCCGGGTAAACAAGGAGAATGGCTCTCGAATTTTGGAATCCACCAGCCAGCCAAGTGGCACTGTAGATGATGAAAAACTGTCCTGCCCTGGCTAATACACCCTTCAGACCAAAATACAGGCACCCTCACTCACTCTTCGTACATCTTATTAAAATAATGACAAGTCAAAGGCACTGTAAAGACTACACCCAAACCTACAAATCTACTAAAGCTAGCATTGTCATTGTTTTTTTAAATTATAAAAGGAGCACAGAGATTACACAACACATGTCTTGGGCAACGCCCCCATTCTCCTGATACATCTATAGGCATAAATCTTTTGAGTAAAGAGTCGCTTCTACATTAATTTCTAAATTCCAACGACCCAAACAGGAAACACATTCCACATGATCTCAGAAGACAGATCTCTGGCTAGACTATAGTACACCCCCAAGAGAAGTGGGGCAACGTTATTCATGCAAGTTCCTAAGACAATCTCCTCTGGACTGAAGAGACTATAAGAAAATATATTACCATCATTACTGTTTGTGTAGTGCACATTGTGTAGTGCTCCTACCTTGGTAGACAGGCTATGGTGCGCTGAAACTAGGTGAAAGCAACAGTTTCCAAGATTTTGGTGCACGAGTCAATCACTGCTACCCAAGTTAATACAATACAATACAAACAACACTCGTATTACAGCTATCTAATCAACGTTATCCAACACAGCGTAGCTACTATCCGTCGATTCGCCTTGAATGCAGCTGTGAAGCACTGTTACTTCAATATGGAACTCAAACAAGAAAGAAAACTGACTAGTTGTTTAGTTTTCTGCTTGCCAAGCCACTATTTAAGAATCAGATCACTATTTAGCAGGAAGGTGTAATGGAATCCCCGCAAGCGCAGTTAGCCAGTTTCATCGAAACTCTCTGGGAGGACATGGCCCAAGTCATGGGAACACTATGTCGCAAGCTATTAATACGGCCTTTTAACGCCCTAAATACAATCTCGCCGGAGAGACTTCCGATGCATCAACGCAACCACACGACAAACGTTAGAAAAGCGAATGACACGACAATACAACAGCGAACACAGACGCTAGCTAACCGGTACCTTGGGTCCGTTGCATTCCCCAATATGACACTCGCCCACAGAGCCAGGCACTTGCTTGCTAGCTAGCAAGCTAACGTACCTAACCAATAAGCCCACCAATTTTGTCAATATAATCGCAATCACTGTTTTACAATGTCAAAACAGTACTAAAACCTTGAAACGATGGTTCGTTTGTGTAAGCTACATTTTATTTTTCATGTGATGGGCGATTACCGATGCAGTACATAAATCCTTAACCCCTCGTCGAAACCCTAGATCCGTTATCGGACATTCAGCCAAACCCGGTCGCTGCTAATATTTAATGCCAGTTACTGTTCTGCCCTTTCCCCGGATTTGCTTTCCTCTTTATTCCACAAGCATTTGTTGACAAGGTGGGGATTTGGGCTAGAGCGCTGCCAACTGATACAAGGTTTAGGAGTCGAGGAAACAGAAATAACCGCGACCGCCAATCACCCGTCCTGTGTTAGCATAGACGGATGCGCTTGTTTCCATAAGCAGAGATTAAATGTGGCTTTGTACTGCGAAATATGCGTGTATCGTTACATCAATTGTTGCATGCATTGGTAAATCAGTTTGAAAACTGTGGTCTGACTATTTATGGAAGGCCGACGTTCATATTTAACGGGAATAGGAAAAGAAGCACGGCAGACGGGGACATGTCCGATAATAGACGCATATATATTGCATCGGTACTAACCAGGCTAGCTAAATAGCTAAGCGAGCTAATCTTGCTACCCAACTAGCTCTCTGCGACACGATTCTCAACGTTGAGAGAAAGCACAAGCAAATGTAACTGGCAAGATGCGATAACGATATCGGCCAGCAACAGTCAATGTCATCGTAACCAGGAAAATTACAGACAGCTTCAGTGAAACACAAGACAAAAATGTTAGTAAACGTTAAGTTAATCACCGCATCGCTCACCAGCTCTAGGCATCCACCCTCTTGACAGCGAATCCCCTGTCTGTGTGACCAGTGTGTCAAGGCAGCCACAATAAAAATTAAGACTTCCGGTCGAAACGTTCATAGTAAAATCCTTACCAAACACCGTATGTTGAAAACATTTTTTGAGCAATACACAGTAACTCAGTAAAATAATGAATATATTTAACGAGTTTATTGTAAATGAAAATACAACAATGCGTAATTGTTCTTTTGTCTAAAATGACAGATTTTACACTTTTAATTTGAAGGCAAAATCGCACAACTTCCGATGTTATTCTGGCTTTGTATGGCTCGATGGCGCATCTGTACGTCAGGCTGAGACGGTTCTCTCTCTAAACTGGGGGCGCTCTTTTACTCTTTAGATACGCGACAAAAGTTGACACCCTTTCTGAAACTTGTCCTGATAAATATCATTCAAACAGTATAATCACCATCAACAATCGTAAGCATTTGCTTTTGAAGTAGTTCTATGCTCTGTACGGACTGCTGCCTAGGAAGCTTTTCAAGAATACAATATGGTGTTGATTGCTTTCATGATGCGTCCAACAATAACTTGTGGACTTCATCGCCCCCAAGTGTCCGTTTTGAGGTATTGAGTACAGGGTGTAATATCAATTATCAATCACTCGAGGGCGACAAAAGCTTAGTATTTAGCTTTCACTGGCATTGCATAAATATTTTAGTAGTAGTAGTGATAGTATAGTAGTCACAGTAATTGTTGTTGATCTGGTGGCCTAACATTATCAGCAATGTTAAGTGGGAAAGTGTCAGGTGGGAAATATAAGCTTTTGGACGATTGGATTTTAAATAATTTAGCCAAAAACTGACATAAATTATATGTCAATTATATGTCATATTAATTATATTATATCATATTAATATAGATATTATTATATCTAGAAGTAAAGAAAGTGTACGCTTATATTTATATACATATATTAATATAGATAATATCTATATTATAATAATTATTAATTAATTCTTTACGTCTATCTTCTAATCATGTACGTTCTAGTGAAGTTACAGGAATTTGTAACATCTATCTAGCTTTGACTATTGTACTCCTTATCATTGCACTAACTGTAAGTTGCTCTAGATAAGAGCATTATCTAATTAAATGTATATGTTTATGGATATGGTTGTACAATATGATGCAAACTCTATCCTCTACTGTCCAAAGACTACTACTGCTAATGTAGACATTGACATTTTTGACATTTAGCTGACACTCTTATACAGTGGAACTTACAACGCGTGCAACATTAGAATAAACTTAAATTTCTATATCACCAGCATTGCAAGCAACTCTATCTACAGGACATTGTGTGCTGTTGGACTGGTGACCCACCGCTATGTACGTGCGCTGTGACACTGTAGGGAAGTGTGGCATGCACAAGCCCTGAATAAAGTGTCACATGTAGGAGGGGCAAGTGTAGTGTTGGACTGGATGCCTTTCAAAAGGCTCACCCCTGAGCTGTTAGGTCCCACTCAGCCAGGCTAGTTGAGCAGAACGGACCACGGCAAGCCCCTCTTGACAACATGGGACTCACACACGACCCCACCTTCCAGAAGCTGCAGGACTGGTATACAGCCCATGCTTTAAACCTCAACATGAGGCATATGTTTGATTCTGACAAGGAGAGATTCAACAAGTTCAGGTATGCCACTTCAAACTCATTTTGTATTTGTGCCTGAAAGTATGCAGCAGGCTGAATGTGTTTATGTCCACAGCACCATTGAACAATGAAAGTTGAAACATCAGCACTATGACATTTACCTTGGTGCATGCAACTATGTTAAATATGGGCATTGGTAGAAATGTTGGGTACTTTTCCACTTCCACTTGCATCCAATACATGAAGGGTGAGCAACCAGCACACTAAAACTCAGTTAACATCATTGGAACTTTTACATGATGTTAACTGTGTGCTGGTTTATACTCATTCCTCTTACAAGAGAAATGACACAAGCCATACACAGCTACAGCTCCATTAACAGGGTAGTTGCAAACTAGCTGCCAAAACACTACTGTATTGTACGTATGTACCACAGAATCGTATTGCGATAGATTCGTACATTGGTTTTATTTATTTTCCTTCAGACAGTCTTTACATTGTCTTAAATCTGGTCAGGTCACTGATAACCTCATGTGTTTGAGCAGCACCACATTGAAGACCGAAGATGGAGACATTCTTCTGGATTACTCCAAGAATCTCATCACCGATGAGGTCATGAAGCTGTTGATTGATCTGGTAAATTCCTTTCCATCTGAATGATTTACAGTATTTCAAATTCTATCCTTGCTAATGAGCTCCTCCGAGCATCATGTCCATCCAACACACTTTCATTGAGAGATGGTTTGGTGCATGCAAGGGGAATCTAGTCATTGAAGGGACATGTGCTAGTGTACTTTTCCCTGAGAGTCATACCTTTCCATAATTAGATTTACAATATTGGCATTTAGCTGATGCTGTAATCAACCAATACATCTATTTTTTGTCTGTTGTAGGCCAAGTCAAGAGGGGTGGAGGCTGCCAGGGAGAAGATGTTCTCAGGAGAGAAGATCAACTTCACTGAGGTGCACATTGTTGATCGGATTCCAGCTGTAACTAGACTCATGGCAGTGTTGACCCCTAGATAATTACCTGTGTGGGATGGAAACGCCCCCGAGAGGGCATCTGCAATATGTAGCACAAATTGATTCGTATACAAGGGAATTGCTTTTGGTCAGGTGGCTAATGAGCGGTAGGGGAAACACAGGCTTACAGTTTACTCCCATATAGTGATAAAATAAAAAGTAGAGGTTGTTGTAATAATACACATCCACAGAAAGTGAAGGCAATGATAATAATTTAATTAGTTTATGATATATATTTAATCCTGGACAAAATAACAGAAATTCAATGAATTGACAGTATTATATCAAAATAAAAGTTTTGTTTTGTGTACATAATATTTTTAGTCATTTTCCCCGACGCTCTTATCCAGATGCAATTACAATGAGTGCCACAAGTGCATGTGTGCTTTAACCCCATCCTGTCCTGATGCTGTCGGCGCATAGGGCCGTGCTGTGCTCCACGTGGCTCTGAGGAACCGCTCCAACACTCCCATCACGGTCGGTGGCGAGGATGTGATGCCAGATGTCAACAAGGTTCTGGAGAAGATGAAGGGCTTCTGTCATGTGAGTGGAGTCCGACCCGACTTGTACACGTGGTTGACACAATTCACACCTGGTGTGTTCTTGGGTTTAGCAACCGAGGTCATTAAAACTTGCTGTCAGCGGTTTGAACGCAGACTCAATTAACGTGAGGGATGGTTGTGTTCATCCGCTGCCCTCTTGTGTGTGTTACAGAGAGTTCGCAGCGGTGAGTGGAAGGGCTTCACCGGAAAGGCCATTACAGATGTTGTCAATGTCGGCATCGGAGGATCGGACCTTGTGAGTGCAAACATGCTGCATCTTTGTGGAAGAATGAATTCACCGTGTGTTTTATTGAAAAACCTCAACAAGCAATCACAAATACCTCAACATCCACTCTTCCTTCCACCCTGCTACCCATTCCTTTCCCTTCATCTCCCTCCCTGCCACATATATTAAAATGTGTGATGCTTTTTTCTTGTTTGTATTTTTTTGCTCTGTGAAACACTTTATGTCGAACCTGTTTGTAAGAAAACGCTTTCTAAATAAATTTGAGTTGAATTGACTTGAATTTTAGGGCCCACTGATGGTGACTGAAGCTCTGAAGCCCTATTCGAAGGGCGGACCCCGTGTGTGGTTCGTGTCCAATATTGATGGAACGCACATTGCTAAAACCCTGGCGCAACTCAATGCTGAGACCACCCTCTTCATCATTGCATCCAAGGTGCCTGGTTTGCCTTAGACCAAATTTTGCATCCTTTACTTTAGTGCATGTGTGCATTAGCGATACGTGCAAATGTTGGTTACTTTAATTTCATTGGTTAATATTTAAAAAACACAGATGATTCTGTCACCAAAAACAGCTATTTTGTAAGGTAAGGTCTTAAGACGTCTCACAGCTTTAATATTAACCCATAATGTTTTCAGTTGTTGTTTAACACACGTAGCTAAAGGCAAGTTGTATTGATAGTAGGCTAGTACTTGGTTATCTATCTAGTATGTCGATCTCAATGTCCCTTCACAGACGTTCACCACCCAAGAGACCATTACGAATGCTGTGTCTGCCAAGGAATGGTTCCTTGAGCATGCAAAAGATGTGAGTAGCCGGTGGTCCGAGGCAGCAGCAGAGCATTGTGTTAGTGCATTGTGTGTATCCTTCTCTGAACACCTCCTTCTCCGTGCTTCCACAGAAAGCTGCTGTTTCCAAGCACTTTGTGGCACTCTCCACCAACGGCGTAAGTTAATTGTGCCGTCCAATCGCAAGGCACCGCTACAAAGCAATTATTTGATCTGTGTTCAAAAATGTAATTATTGCTATCCTGCGTTTCCCATCTTTCCCTCAGCCCAAAGTGAAGGACTTCGGCATTGACACAGAGAACATGTTTGAGTTCTGGGATGTGAGTGCTCTTTAAGCGGTGATGCAGAATGTGTGCAGCAGGTCCTGTCTTCATCCCTGTGGCTATAAATAGGCTAGACTTTTGACCTGTGAAGTAGGTGAGATGGACACTCTGGTCGGCAGCTGCTGGGTAATCAGAAGCCTCTCTCTTCGGCTCTACCCTGAAGAGTATGTTATTATTGGTAGCGACCTTTTCTCTCGCAGAGGTTACTGTAAAGGCTGGGTTGCATCAAAGGTCAGGGGGCTGCTTTTAGTTACATTGTTGGTATTTAAAGGGTAGCAGCTCTCATATGCCCTTTATACCACAGAGAAAATGGCTGCTTGCAGAAGTTTTGCAGCCATTACATGTACAGTATATGTTACAGGTGGCAATCATGTGAGGCTTTTGTGTTACTATCTCTAGCCTGCATATTTCCTGTCCCCGAGAGTAAGAAAAAAAACCTTTTTGAAACCTTTTGCAAGAAATTAATTTTCACAGTTTCAGCATTTTTCACCAGTTGATTTTCTCTTCTAGTGGGTTGGTGGCCGTTTCTCCTTGTGGTCTGCAATTGGAATGTCCATTGCCCTGCACATTGGTACGTTCAGTAGATACACACATCCTTTTTTTGCAGTTTTTAGAACAATTTGAAGCTTTGAGTTGTATTTTCTTTCATGCCATAAAATCATTTCAATGAATCAAGCACTCACTCAGAATCACTTTAATCACCAAGTTTAACAGGAATTTTTCTTGCTGACATTGGTGGAGAGACTATCACAGTACACACTGGCACACATGGCACAAGGACAACAGGACCTCACTTACGTACAGTGCAGAGGGGCAGTGCAAGACATGACATGGACAGTAGACAATATCAATTCAATCAATCAGCTCAACCGTTCAGTGGATCAACTTAGTTTTGTGTCACATTTCCCTCTCCTCGTCAGGCTTCGACAACTTTGAGAAGCTTCTTTCGGGCGGTCACTGGATGGTAGGTACCCCGAAGTGAGATTACAACCGCATGATTTATGAATGAATGAACGCTGGAGAAAGGATAGAGGATGATGTGAACGTGTGTCTTCTCTAGGACAACCACTTCCGCACCGCTCCTCTGGATAAGAATGCTCCTGTCCTGCTGGCTCTTCTGGGCATCTGGTACATCAACTTCTTCCACGCTGAGACCCACACCATGCTGCCCTACGATCAGTACATGCACCGCTTCACTGCCTATTTCCAACAGGTCTGTCTGTCCCTACACTTGAACTGTCTAAGATCATGTACGCTTCCTCTATTGACCCAAGAGCATATTTGCAGCAGAAAGGTACTAAACCGTGTTCTTTATACAGGGTGACATGGAGTCCAATGGAAAGTACATCACTAAACAGGGGACGCGTGTGAACTACCACACTGGACCTATTGTCTGGGGAGAGCCAGGCACAAATGGACAGCACGCGTTCTACCAGCTCATCCACCAAGGTATCATTATTTAATGTCTCCAGAGTCAGTGGGTAAAAGGGTCATCATTTTGTCGACCAAGACCTCTCCTTCACATCAATTATGTAATTAATTAATTAATTAATTAAGAGTAGGTATCACTTTTTATGAAATAGTGCATTAGTACATCCGTTGATTTTAAGTCCAGATCTGGCTTGGTCATCATTCATATTATGTATCATGTATGTTTTCTAAAATGGATATGTTTGGCATTTGGGCTGAATCACTTGATGTAATAGTTTTATCAGATTTTACTCTGCAAATCCTTCTCAGATGAGGAGATTAGTATTTGTGGTTATAATGTTGGGGTGGGGGTATACTTTTACCAAGAGCAGCTAAATTTTGAGGTGTCTAAGGCTTATTGTGTTATTGTTGTTGGTTGTTACAGATAGTAGTATGTATATTACAGTATAATGAAATTGTGTTAGTTGGTGATAAAGCCCTTAAAACCTGGATCCTACAAAACCTGTGGGTCTTGATAACTTTTGGCCATTCTTTTTAAAGTTAGCAGCTGATTTTGTTGCCCAACCTTTGACATATTTTTAAACCCAATTTGGTCTCAAAGAAAATACCAATATCAATGTTCTCTGTTAAAAAGTGGGGATCCCAGAAATTATTGCAGCCCTATCTCTAAATTGTCTGTCTTTGCTAAGTGTATCAGGTTTTAGAAAACAACATTGCAGATCTACAGCATCCTAAAGGTAGTTAATGTGGTTGAGTCCTTGGATATCAAACTCCTCTTTATATCGACTTATTCAAGGCATTTGATCATGCTATCATGAAGGAACAGCTTCTCAG